>JAPFFP010047141.1:0-10534 GCA_026153255.1 Solanum medicagineum | reverse complement strand
AAATGAGTTTGAAATCAAGGCACAACTGAAAAAGAGAAAGAAAGCACTCGAGAAAAGTTCAAAGCAAGTGAACAAGGGGGGATTGATGAAAAAAGGTTGGATTATGAAAGCAAGAAGTGTTGGTAAAATGATTCAAAGATAGCTTTTAGTCACTACTTGCCCAAAATGCCGCAGCAAAGCACCTTGAACCTATGTTATAAGCCTATAAGTCTTAAAGTGATCCAACTCCACTCTATCACCAAGTCAGAAGATGAGTAGAGAGGTCAGCCTATGCTGTTAGTCCTCATGCATTGAATTTCAATTGTCAGAGTGAGAATGCTTCCTCATCCCTGAATTCTAAATGCTTTTGAGTGAGTATGAGGGACTTCCTTCCAGTGACGACATTTGTACTACTTGAGTAGCATATGACTATAGAAGTGATTATGGATGGTTGATGCTCCTTAGCTTATCAAAGTTGGATTGGCAAGTCTCTCATGATGTTCTTGTTTGCTCAATAAATTGGCAACGTTGTTTTTAAAGTAGTAGTTGGGTACCTGAACCAAATGAGCTGTTGTATATGCCATTGATATAGCTACTAAGTATTTCTCTTTGTCTGCATAGATTCAGTCATCGCTTGAGAACAAGCAACAATTCTAAGTTGAGGGTGTTGATGTGCTGTCAAATTACAACACATTTGGTGTCTAAATCAAGGGACTTTGTGAGTTCTTAAAGTGACTTTTTAGTGTTTTGATGTGTTTTTGTGTTAATCTTGCAAAAATGTTCGATTGGCATGATTTTGAAGAACAGTTGAAGATTTTGCGGAAGCATAGGCCATACGAGCCTACATACAAGTCATAGCTCACACTACAAGTCATAGGTTGTATCGTAGCAGGAATCAGAGACCAAAAATTAGAAATTGGCCAAGTGAAGGTCACCCCTACGAGCCCAGCCTACAAGTCGTAGTTTGACTCGTAGCAAGAATCAGAGAGCCAAAATATTGGACCAAAAACTGAAGACCAAGACTAAGAGACCAACATACGAGTTTTACCTGGAGTATCGACTCATATCATGGTCGTACAAGTTCAGTCCAAGATGCCAAGAACCTGATACGAGACTTCAATGCGAAATTTATCAGATGCCAGTTGTCTTTTCTGCATAATTCCTAGGATTGTTTTGTAAATACTATAAATAGTTCTCCATTACAATTTGAATGGTAGACATTTTTCCATTACATTTTGAAGCTTCTCTTAGGTTTTTAGAGTAGATTATTGTTCTCTTTGGGAAACCCATTTTGGGGATTCCAAATCTTACTTTGTCTCATTATTGATCAATCAAGCTTGTGAGTTTGCAACTTGTAGTGACTATCTCCTTTATTGTTATTGGTGAAACTCTCAAATTTGTCTATTATGTGCATTTTTGTTTGTTTTATCTTAGCCATGAGTAGCTAAATACCCACAACTTGGGATTGTGGGAACCATGGGCAATTGACTTGAGATGACCTAGGTTTTGTGCATGTCTATGATTGGGGTTTTGCATGTATTGTTTATTTACCTTCCTGCCTACTATCACGATCCCGACCAAGGTAGTGACGAATAGGAAAAGGTAAGTAGATGACAGGATTCAGTTGTTATTATCCCATCTAATCGACCAAACCTAACCAAGGGGAGGTTGACTGGGACAATAGGTAACGGTTAGTTGGTAAGCCATGGTAGCTGACCAAGCGTAATGGTGAAATTCGACCTTCACCTTCACCAGAGGGATGAAGAACCTAAACTGTCCTGCATGCGATTCATCGATCATAGTTATGTTATCTAGGGTAATTAAGTCAAGAAGCCATAGGGAACACAATTCCCAAGTTGTCCCCAAAATTGAGTGTTTTCACGAATTTTAATTAGTGTTTGTTTTATGTTGTTTTTGAACCACAACAACCCCCCCATCTAGAGATTGTAGTTATAGATACAAGAAATGATTAGTAGTGAAATCTTGTAGTCAAGCCTTGTATTCTTTGTGGATTCGACCCTAAGCTCAGTTAGGTTAATTACTAATAGCGACCGCTTTCTTATTGGAGCGTAACCATCATCATCTCTACATTCGCGACATACATTAAATACCTAAATAGTGTGTTTATTGAAAGACATTACTTAACCCTTTTCCACCATTATCAACTCTCCAAGCTTCGTTTTAAAATTGAATTTTGAGATTTTTCAAGGAATAGTGATTGGATAACTATTTTCTAACTTATCATTGATTTACATTGATTAATTGGTATGTTTAACTTATAAATTTCGGATTTTAGTGGTAAAAATTAGGGATTTCTTGGACCTTGATTTCTAAACTATAATTATTTAATTCTCCCACATCTTAGCTCTGTTTTCTAAACGATTTTCACCGTTGAACTCCTTATTACACGAGGAACATTTTCATGCTTTAATTTTCAGATTTCGGCTACATTTTTCGTCATGATATTTTCGACCATTTTCCCTTTTTGTTCAAATAATTTGATTTTAGTGTCATTAGATTCGACATGAGATTGTGGTGCTATGTTTGAATAGATTGTGGTAATTTGGAATACCGTAGGAGGGGGAAGCACAATTTTAACTTGATTTGAGACCTTTTTCGGGCAAGTGGACTTTTAACCTTTTGTTAAAAATGAATGAAACTTGTATCCTCATGTGTGTATGGAATTGAGTAATTTGGGGTAGAATTGTATCATCGTAGGCTTGATCATAACTTTTCGAATTGAATAATTGTGTATGTGATTGTATATTGACTTATAAATTAATTGTGTATTCATAACCTATGTGATCTTATGAATCATTTCATATTGATAGTGAGATAGTACTTATATTGTGATATATTAATACATTGAGACTATGAAGATATTGAGATATTGATGATATTGGGCTATTGATGATATTGAGATATTGAGATCATTATTAATTATGAATTCGTAACCTATGTGATCTAGTAAATTTTGATATTCATAGTGCGATGGTACTTATATTGTTATACATTAATACATTGGGACTATGGTGATATTGAGACACTGATGGGTATTGGGCTATTGATGATATTGAAATATTGAGATCATTATGATGTTGATACTATGACATAAGTGTGATCATGTCCATTATATTGCATCTATTATTATTTGTGTTTTGATAATTGTGGTGGCTATGATCGAGTTATGAGTAAGATAATATGTGGATTGATGATCAAAGTCTCTACGGGTCGAGCCGAGGCAATATGTTGATGGTCTGACGTCATTTTGTGATGGGTCTGAGGTCTCTTCTATACTGGTGAGCATTAGCCGAGGTTTTTGCCGACAATGATCACGGATACATGGTCCATATATGGCACACATTAGTTGCAACAGAGGCATTCATCTTGTCAGTGGATGGGTATCATATGATAGACATGCATCACGATTATTTGGTATTGCATCGCACTATTCATATTTCATGGCATACACTCCATCTCATATTTTATGTGACTGATATTTGTTATATATTGTTTATTAGATTGAATACTTATTGTATTCCTGATTTTAAGTAAGTGATGCATCTACTTATATACTTGTGTATTGAGATATTATGTCAAGTGACGAGTATACTGTACTTATTATGAAATGTATATTATATTGTGTTGCGACTTTTCAGAGTGCAGAGTTATAGTTCAGTTAATTATGGTTGGGATTTAAGGAGTTACTTGTGTTCGTCATTGTTTTACTTTAGGTTAGTTCAATTTCACATGGTACGCTCTTATTTGGTGCTCACCCCTTACTGCATTTTTGCAGGTTATGAGTCTGGTCCACTATAACATGCAATAAAATTACTAAAATACTCCTAGATGAGATACGCTCTTCTAATGCATCTTTTTAAACTCTGTTAGGAAATGTGAGGCTGAAAATGTGATCAACATGAAAAATAGTGTGGGAAAATGGTCTAACTTGATTTCTAGAGCAATTGAATTGAAAGATGATTCTTTAATGCGCAAAAGCAATTTCAGAAAAATGTCTGACATGTCGGCATAGTGAACTTTTCATGATTTATAGTTGATTGTGATCCAAATAGTTTCTACGGGACTAGAAAACTCACTCAAGTAATTTTTGATGAAAAGTCCAGAAAATGACCATGTCCGCGTCCGCTTCACAGACTTGGTACGCCGAAAAGAAAAAAAATTTGTTTTTGCAAAGGGCATTCTAGACTTTTTCCAACTTCTCGTAAACTTAAAACAAGATGAAAATAGGTTATTTCGAGATTAAAAAGGGTTTTAACTCCCAGTCTTAAGCCTTTCTAAACATCTAACAAAGACTAGGGCTAAGGAGAGGAGAAGAAGGGCGAGGGTTCAAGGGAATTGAGGATGAACTCTCGTAAAGTTGATTGTCAAACTCCGTACCAGGTATATAAGGCTAAACTAAAACATGAAATTGTCCTTCCATGTGGTCCTATTTATGGTAATAGAAAGATTGTGAATATATTGAGTCCCCAAGCATGTTTCTTAAATGTTTTCTTAGAAGTTATATACGTTCTATGTATTTTCATATGTTGATGATCATCATAAACTTTATTTTTTGATTAAATACTTTTCATGAGTTATTGTATAAACCCTATGTGTTATGTTATAAAAGATTGTATAAATGAACTTAGGGATTGAGTTGAGAGCCTTGATTTGAGAATGTTGATTGTGATGTGAGCATAATGATATATTGATAGAACTTGATGCCTCTAAGAATCCCCATAATTGAACTCTAAAGATTGGTCTAACTATGGTCTTCTTAATGATTGGTCTAAGTTCCTTTGAATGATATGATTGAGAACTGAGTTCATCAGATGATTAATAATGTGATAGAACTGATGGATTGATGAGATCTCTTTATGAGACTAATTGATTTGATAGATTGAGATGGATTGTCTTATAAGCATTGATTCTTGGGACGAGTATCAAGCACCGAAATGAGTAAGAGTAATCCCAACTCGAACTCATTAACTACATTGCCAAGCGTAGGTGAGGGTTGAACAGTTAAATCAAATGTTCCGTCTTGATTAGAAGTAGCTGAAATAATGGCAAACTTGATTGACCAGATCTATTATGGATTCCTCCTTCTTTACTTGGCAAGTACTACGAGGTTGTGGCAACATCCGCGAGATTGTTGTACAATCACTGGTTCATGAGTGATTGTTGTCAGATAAGAGAAACTCTTACATAGGTTCTATACTGACAGTACTTCTATTGGATTTGATTCAAATTTGATGGGATTGGATAGTATTTATTCTTCATTGTCTACTCTTTCTTCATGCTTTAGATAGACATTTGACATTTTGATTGAGTATTTTCTGAGTTGATGTTATTCTATATTGTCCTACAAATATCTATTTAACTCAGCCATTTTACATACTCGTACAGTCCACGTACTGACGTTAATTTGGACTTCATCATTTCCTTAGATAGATACAGGTACTAGAGATCATCAACAGGCACACTATTGAGGATCTATTGCAGTTAGCTGAGTTAGTAAGTCCTCCCCTATTTCGGAGGATTCTCATTTATATTTTTATTTAGCTCTTAGAGTCAGAATTTAGACTTGTTTTATTTTAATTTGAGGTAGCTGTAATGTAGCATGTGTTTATAAGCCTATACTTGTGTCGAAAAACAATGTTCAAATGAATTCCTATTCATTTAAGTAAAATTTGAAATGAAGGTTATCTTAGCAATTTGCTTGGTTTAGATATGTGATTGTTGAGGTGGTCTTGGAAGGACGGTTGATTTATCATTGGTATAATATTTTGAGGGAAATGTTATGTGAAGTTAAGACTAGAAAAATGAAGTTCGATTTGCGTTTAGAATTATTTGAAATGAAGGTATAATTGACTTGTTTGGGAGTAATTCTTTTGCCATTGTTGTATGGCTTGCATGGGCACCCTTTGGCATGCCCTTAGCACAACTTGAGGCCATCTCAAACCATGCCATAGCACCATGGGAAAGGATAATGTTGCCATACCTAGGTCTCATGCCTACTCCCTTGTTTTTGGTATCTTTCTTTTCTTTAAAAGTGAGTCAAAAAACCCCTTTGTACCACCTGATTTTATGCCCTTTCCCGCATACGTTTTTGACCACTTTTTAGTGATTAAATGACCCTTATAACCCCCTCAAAAATTACTGTAAATAATCCCCCTCTACTTAGTCTCTCATCACTCTTCAATGAAACCAAATCCCCTAACCTACATTGCTCTCCCAAAACTCTCTCAACACTTAGGCTAAGTATTCTTCAAGATCTCCACTGGATCTCCTCATCTTCTCAAGGATAATCAAGCAAGGTATGTGGGTTTGATTCTTGGTTTCCTTTCAATCAAGAAGTCCTCTTCGTAAAACTAAATTTAGAATTACGAATTTTCAATCTTTGATTTATGTATAGTTGCATTCTAATTGATATTTGCTAAATTTATGGTTATTCATATTTTTTACGATTATTTATGAACATTTATCAAGGCTTTACATAATTTAATTCAAGCATTTCAGATTTGCACTATTTAAGATAACATATATTTTCAAGACTAAGATCCACAAATGAGTTATTATGATTTTATCATAAAATGTTCCTATGATTATTATAACTTTGATTGAATATAAAACTTATGATTTTAAGGTTATTGACCCAGTCCCAACGTGATTTAAGTTGAGTTATGAACTTTGGATATTTGGCTTTAATGGCGTAATATGAACTTATGATTTTGGACAAGAATAAGTAAATACATGTATGAAATGACATTGGATGACTTAAGACCCATTCAGTTTCATTTTGAATCTTTGTTAAAGAGCTCTTCTAAGTGCAAGTTTGAATATGATTTATTTTACAAGTTATGACTTTTGAACTAAATTAATTTTTGATTATTTCTAATATGCATTGTCCATTTTCGTGGGATTTTTACTTAGCACAGAATGAGTTAGGAGTAGGAGTCGACCTAAAGGGTGTTATATAAATCTTCTAATCTCATAACTACGTGCCACCATAGGATATTTTGATTATGCCTTTTTAGGCTTTCTAACGAGTGGATCCATTTAGTATTTCCGTTTCTAAAGTTATACCCTGACAAGATGACTCACTCTTTGGCCGATGTAGAGTATGAAATCAGTATTGCATATAATATCTCATATTCTTTTGTCGGTTATGGTCTTATTCCAACACTTATTTGCTTATGTTCTTCTCTATGCATTTTCATGGCATTACTTTACGCCTTACTTTGGAACAGAATATATTGTTTAAGCTTGGAGTTTGTCATATTGGGTAAATATTCTTTGTCATTATATTTACTTGTTGCATTGCATACCCGCATACTTAGTACATTCCAAAGTAATAACCGCAGTTTTTATATGCTATAATCATGTAGGGTCAGGCGATCTACCTCATCCTCCTCTGTGTGGCTAGATTGCTCGTGAAGACTTTGAGCTTTGGTGAGTTCCCATTCATCGGGAATAGAACCGCCATCTTCAAGCATTGCTTTTGTTATGCCAATATTTGATGTACTTTCATTTTGATTTAGTATTGAGGAGCCTAGACTTGTATTCTTGGATCTGTTTATTGTCGTTGTTCAGAGGTGTGTCTCGACTATTGTGATACTTGGTATGTATTAAACTATTTAACTTATGCTTCCGCTTATGATTACAACTTGTCCCTTAGTACCATTCCCTATATTTCATTGTCATCTATTTGTCATTTACCATTTATACTTGTAATGTGCAATTATGATTTAAGAGGCTTGTTTAGGGACCTTCGGGTTCTCATTCGTCGTGTCACACCTAGGCCCTAGGTTTAGGTTGTGAAAATCTTGCATTCAAAACACAAGGTTTTAAATAATCCTTGGAAGTCCACACACCGCATCTAGTAGAGTCTTATTCATGGTAGTGAAGCATACCACTACTATGAATAGGAGGGTATGAGATGTTTAGGATTGTCTCACTTCTTTGTTTAAATCAAATCGTGCCTTAGAGTAACTTAAGATATCCTTCCTTCCAATGACTTGTCGTTGCACTGCAAAAACTACTGCCAAGAAGAAATATTCCTGTACGTAAGGTTCCTCAACCTCCAGAAGAGGGTAATGTGTCCCATACCGAGTTCAGGAATGCTATCTCATTATTGGCTCAAATGTTTGCCAATCAGGCTACACAAGCTCTACCCCAAGTTCCAGCACCTCAAGCTCCCACCCAGGCAACAAGGGTGAGAGATTTCACTCATATGAACCCGCTAGAATTTTATGGAAATACAATTGATGAGGATCCTATGGAGTTCATTGATGAGGTATATAAGGTTCTCTCAATTATGAGTATGTCATCGGAGGAGTAGGCAGAGTTTGCGGCTTACAAACTTAAAAGGCTTGCCTAGATTTGGTATGATCAGTGGGAGGGTGAAAGGGTGCTTGGTGGTCCAATTGATTTGGGAAAATTCAAGGCTACGTTCTTAGACTGCTTTTTCCCTCTTGAATTAAGGGAAGCCAAAATGAAAGAGTTTATGAACTTGAGGTAAGGGTCGATCAGCATTCCTGAGTACTCACTGAAATTCAACACACTTTCCAAATATGCTCCTATGCTGGTATCTAATCTTAGGGCTAGGACAAATATGTTTGTTTTGGGAGTCTCCGACCTCATCAACGAAGAATGCCAAGCTGCCCTACTAATCCAAGACATGGATTTGTCTCGGCTTATGATTTATGCCAAGTAAGTTGAGGAAACGAAGATTCGTAAGATGAGAAAAAATGATAGTAAGAGGCTGAGGTATGAGGGTGAGTATCAAGGTCACAAAGGTGGTGATGGTAACTGAGGTCATCAAAACCAAAGGTTCCAACAACAAGGGTCTTAGAATGCCTTCAACCAAAGGCATACTAGTGATCGGTTTCAACATACTAAGGGTCAACAAAGTGGTGGCCATGCTCAAGCTTGGCCAACATACAAAAAGTGTGGTAAGAGCCATGGTGGTTTGTGTTATTAGAAGTCACGAAGTTGTTTTGCATGTGGTTAATTAGGTCACAAAATTGCAAATTTCCCCAAGGCTCATAATAAGGGTAAGGGTAGTCACCCGCATGGTAAAGATGTACAGGCAGACCAAAAGCCACACGCTGTGCCTCAAGGTGTTGATCCTCCCAACATTAGGTTATATGCACTACATGGGAGGCAAGAGGTGTAAGATCAACCAAATGTTGTCACGGATATGTTGAAAGTGTTTAATTTTGATGCTTATGTGTTGTTGGATCTTGGTGACAACTTATCCTTTGTGACCCCTTTCCTTGCCAATAGGTTCAATTTAAGTCCCGAAATTTTGCATGACCCTTTTCTTTTGTCTACTCCAGTGGATGAGTCAGTAGTTGCTAAAAGAGTAAATAAAAATGTTCCTGTGTCTATTATGTATAAGACTCTTCCGCGTAATCTTATTGAGTTGTTTATGGTAGATTTTGATGTCATCCTTGGTATGGACTGGTTGCATAACTCTTATACCACCATAGATTGTAGAACTCATAAAGTTAAATTCCAAATTCCTAATGAACCCTTATTTGAGTGGGAAGGGCAAAATTATGTGGTAAAGGGTAGGTTTATTTCATATTTTAAAGCTCGTAAGATGATATCTATGGGGTGTATCTATCATATGGTTAGGCTCCGAGATATGTCTTCTAAGGTTTCCTCTCTTGAGTCAATTCCTATAGTCAATGAGTTCCTCGATATGTTTCCCGAAGATCTTCTTAATATTCCTCCCAAAAAGGAAATTGATTTTGGCATAGACCTACTTCCCAATGCCAAACCTATCTCTATTCCACCCTATAGGATGGCACCAGCAGAGTTGAAAGAACTTAAGGATCAGTTGAAAGATTTATTGGAGAAGGGATTTATTAGGCCTCGAAAATCTCCAGGGAGTGCTCCCGTTCTGTTTGTAAGGAAGAAGGATGGGTTACTCTGAATGTGCATTGACTATTATCAACTCAATAAGGACATTGTTAAGAATAAGTATCCACTTCCAAGGATAGATGATTTATTTGACCAACTAGAAGGACCTAGACATTTTTCTAAGATCGACCTTCGTTATGGGTATCACCAGTTGTGGGTTAGGGAAAGTGATATTCCTAAGACAACTTTTAGTACAGGGTATGGACACTATGTGTTTTTGGTGATGTCTTTTGCATTGACGAATGCACCAGCTATATTTATGGATCTTATGAATCGGGTTTTCAAACCATACCTTGGTACTTTTGTCATGGTCTTTATTGACGACTTACCAGTCTACTCCCGAAGTGAGAAGGAACATGAAGGACATTTGAGAACAGTCTTTCAAACTTTGAGAGATGAGAAATTGTACGCCAAATTCAGTAAGTGTGAATTTTGGATGAAAGAAGCTTCTACTCTAATAATTATGTGCCACCGTAGGATATTTTGATTATGCCTTTTTAGGCTTTCTGACTAGTAGATCCATTTAGTATTTTTGTTTCTGGAGTTATACCCTTGCAACTTGACTCACTCTTTGGCCGGTATGGAGTATGACATCAGTATTGCATATTGTAACTCATATGGTTTT
>JAPFFP010047140.1:0-10535 GCA_026153255.1 Solanum medicagineum | reverse complement strand
CCCATGATCATGAATTAGCAGGGATGGTGTTTGCAATTAAGATCTAGTGCCACTACTTGTATGGAGTGCATGCGGCTGTGTTCACCGACCACAAAAGCTTGCAGTATGCCTTCAGTAAGAAAGAGCTCAACCTGTGACAGAGAAGATCTTTAGAGTTGCTTAAGTACTACGACATGAGTATCCTCTACCATCTAGGTAAAACTAGCATTGTTAATGATGCTCTTAGCAGGTTGTCAATGGGTAACACATCCCATATTGAGGAAGGAAAGAAGGATCTAGTAAAACAAGTGCACCAATTAGCTCGATTGGGAGTGAAACTTGAGGAGAATGGTGAGAGAGGACTTAATATTAGGTCTACTTCATTCTTGGTCGCAAAGGTAAAATAAAAGAAAGATCAAGATCCCGTCATGCTCCATTTAAAGGAGGCTATCCACAAACAGAAAGTGGTGGTCTTCTCCAAAGGGGGAGATGGGGTGTTGAGGTACTAGAGTAGATTGTGCATTCCAGATATTGACAATATTCAAGAGAGAATCATTGTTGAAGGTCATAGCACTAGATATTCTATTCATCCTGGCCCTACCAAGATGTACCACAACTTAAGAGAAGTCTATTGGAGGAGTGGAATGAAGAGGGATATTGTTGAATTTATTTCAAAGTTCTCGAATTGTCCACAAGTGAAAGTTGAGCATCAAAGGCCATGTGGGTTAGCTAAAAACTTCGAGATTCCAAAATGGAAGTGGGAGATGATCAATATGGACTTCATTACTGGTCTACCAAGTTCTTGAAAGTAACATGATTCAATATGGGTAATTGTAGATAGGATGACCAAATCGGCTCACTTCTTAGCAGTTAAGACAACAAACACTGCGGAGGAGTACACCAGGTTATACGTCCAAGAGATTGTAAGGTTGCATGGAGTTCCCTTGTCCATAATCTCGGACATAAGATCTCAATTTACCTCCTAATTTTAGAGATCGTTCCAGAAAGGATTGGATACCAAAGTGAATTTAAGCACAGCCTTTCATCCATAGATAGATGGTCAAGCTGAGCATACAATTCAGACGTTGAAAGATATGTTAAGAGCTTGTGTTCTTGATTTCAAGGGAAATTGGGATGATCACCTACCATTGATTGAATTTGCATATAACAATAGTTATCATGCAAGGATTCAGATGGCTCCTTACGAAGCTTTGAATGGGAGGAGATGTAGATCACCAATTGTGTGGTTCAAGGTTGGAGAAATAGAGTTGGTCGGGCATGATCTCATCCACTAATCCATGGAGAAGGTTAAGGTCATTAAAGAAAGATTGAGGACTATACAGAGTCGCCAGAAATACTACACCAATATAAAAAAGAGAGATTTGGAGTTTGAGGTAAATGATTGGGTATATTTGAAAGTGCCACCTATGAAAGGTGTCATGAGATATGAGAAGAAGGGTAAATTGAATCCACATTATATTGGACCTTATCGGATTGTGAAGAGGATTGGGAAGGTTGCTTACGAATTAGAGTTGTCTTCTGAGTTAGATGGAATCATCCAGAGTTCCATGTGTCGATGTTGAACTTGGTGATCCCTGTGGAGAGCGTTGGAGTAGAGGATAGTTTGACCTACGAAGAAATTCTTGTCCAAATCCTTGATCGCCATATTCACAAGTTGAGAACTAAAGAGATAGCCTCAGTCAAAGTGTTGTGGAGAAATCAATTCATTGAGGAAGCCATATGGGAAGATGAGGAAGAGATGAAAGCTAAATATCCGCACCTATTCATGCCAAATGATGAGAATGTTGAAGGTAATTTTCTTACCCTTAACTAATTTGTTTTCTTTCCTTGAGTTGATTGTTTATTCTTGAATTTGAGTAGAGTTGATTGATGATTGAGATGGAGTCGAGAGGTTGGTTGATACATGTGAATGTGCTATGAGTTTAGAGTCTAGTAGTGCCTTGATCTCCACCTTTTCATCATTTGAGGACGAATGGTCCTAAGAGGGAGATGATGTAACACTCGATAAAATTACCAGAATATCCCTATAATAGAGATGTGCACGTAACACTTCTTCCCATGCTCCGTTTACGAATCCAAGACCAGATATGCGATCAATATGGAAAATTATCTCGTTCGAATTTTAGAGAAACCGGATCGAAAAATAATTTTTAGATCTGAGATAGATTCCAGTGTCTATGCACGCCCAAAGAGAGACGCGCTTGGGACGCGGACAGTGCCTTATATTATTTTTACTTTTTTTTACAGGAATTGAAAACTCGTTCAGAAAATATTCAGGAAAAAAGGTATGGGTCCGCACCCAGTCCACGATTTTCTGAATAAAATTTTTTTCTTCTATTTTAAGGGGCACTCTGATCAATTAAAAAACCCTCATAAACTCAAAACATGATCAAACTAGGTCGTTTTGAGCGTAAATAGGGTCTAAAACACCATTTTAAGTCCTTTCTAAGTCACTGGAAAGTTAGGGATTGAGAGAAAAGAAAGAAGAGTGTAAGATTGAAGAATTAAGAGGATTCTTGAGAGCTCAATTGTTGATATCTTCATCCCAGATATGTAACGCTAAGCTAAAAACATGAGAGTGTTCTCTCATGTGCCCCATAGATGGTCTTAGAAGTGAGTTGAAAGTTCTTGAGTCTATATACACGATTCTTCATTATTTTCTTGAGAAATTATATTTATTCCATGTATTTTCATATGTTGATGATCATCATAAACTTGTTTTCTTAAATTGAATATTTTTTCATGAAATATTTCATAAACCCTATATGTTGATTATTAAAAGCATTCATGAAAGAAGATAGGGATTGAGACTAGAGCCTTGATTGAGAATGTCGATTGTGATTGTGATTGAGAAGTGATAATGATGACGAATTGATAGAACTTGGTAGTCCCATAAGTCTTCCCAAATGAACTCTAATGAATTGTCAATTCGATGGTTCCTTAATGATTGTTCTAAGCCTTTAGCTATTGATTGAGATGTTGATTGATGAGATGATTAGAGTCTTTATGAAACTGATTGAAAGATAGTGCCTCCATGAGCCTGATTGAGATGATTTGATTAAGATAGTTTGATTGGATGGTTTTTTTTATGAGCATTGAGTCATGGGAGGAGCATTGAGCACTGAGGATTTGAATAATCATATTTGATTATTTTATAAGCTTAACCCAACTCGCACTAGTTAAACTACTTAGCCAAACGTAGGTGAGGATTTGAACAATCACATTTCATTGTGGTTCCCTCTTGATACAGTCCCTGAAACAATAGAGGGCTTGTTTGATTGGTTAGTGGTCCTTAATGGATTCGATCTGTTCCCTGCCTGGCAAGTACAGAACGGTTGTGGCAACATCAGTGATATTGTTATACAATCACTGACTCATAAGTTATTGTTCTCGGATAAGAGAAACTCCTTAAAAGTTCCCAAATTGAGTACTCTGAGTCGAGATGAGATGAGATGAGATGTGATGAGTTAAGTAGAGTTCCTTTAAGATGAGTCTGATTTGATTGATGAGGTTTAGGTTGATGCGCCACTTTTCTATTCTTTATTCTTGCCTTAAATAGATATTTGACATGTTGAAAGATTTCTTTATTTCAGGTGATTGTTGTTTCTATATTATTCTACCTATTTCGATTTCATTCCGCTATTTTACATACTGTATATTTAACGTACTGATGTCATTCAGTGTTGCATCATAAAATGATATAGATATAAGAGATAAAGATCATCAGCAAATGCATCATTGAGGATCTAGGATGTTCAGTGGATTGGTGAGCCTCCCCTACTTTGGAGGATACCTTATGTTATTTTCATCTTTCTTTCGAGTTAGAGATTTTTTAGCTTTATTTTTTTTATTGAGGTAGTAATGGGTCTGTCATTAGCACCACTTGACAGTGATAGAGGCTTCATAGACTAGAGTAGATTGTTGATTGTTAGGATTGTGAGCTAGTTCTTTCTACTAGCCTTCCATTATATTATTGTTATTTTTAGACTAGATGATAGATGTCCCCATTTACATTTTTTATGTCTTCCGCTAATTTATAGAGTTTATTGATTGAATGATTGTGATGAGGCCAAGTGGTTCGCTTAGGGACTAGCAAAAGACTCTGGGTGGCGGACACGTCTTGGATACCCTCCCAGGGTGTGACACTTATGAATTTGAATAATATAATTGAGAACTTACACAAGAGAATTAAGCACAAGAAATCCAACTCTTCAATGAGAATCACAAGATTGAAATTAGAAGATGAAACAATATTTTTAGCATTGTTTCTCAAACTCTCTAATGTTTTTCTATTGTTCTCCCTTGGTTTTATATGAAAATAACCTAAAAACCCTATTTATAGTGTTTAAAATACAAAAATAATATGAATTAGGACAATGGGTCAGCAGGCTCTATGAGGTACTTTACGGGCCATATAACAGTTTATGGCTCATCATCGGCTTTTGGGAACTGTTTATTCAATTCTAGATCTAGCTTCTATGGTACCCCTTTGCGGCCCGCAGGGGGTTTCTTCTGATGGAATTTCAGCAAGTTACCATCTTATAATCCTCAGGGTACAATACCAAGTCTAGGCTTGTAAAGTCTTCTACTAGTCGTCTGCATGTTCGTAAAATACTCTATGGCATGTACAAGGTCTCCGGGATCATCATTTTCAGCAAGTGCTCATCACTTTGCCCAAAAAATAGTGCCAATCTTCAAATCATGCAAAACAAACATAAAAACACATCAAACCCACTAATATCGCATTTGGAACACACAAAAATTCAAGTTTTAAGCATCAAACGTGTTGTATTTTGATAGTACATAACATTTTTGAAGAGATCTTTTCCACCCTCAAAAGATGATTAAATTGAGGAAAACTATTGAAAAATTTATGCAGCTAGAGTGTAAGCCATTGCATGAAACATAGCTCCTATTTCGAAAACTCTTGCTTCAGTGTCCTTACTATGGAGTTCTGAACCATATGTTTTCAAAATACTTTTATATGAATCTTGATGCTACAAAGGAGTGGCTGATCAACTAGTAAGACGAGGTCTTATGACACAATAATTCACTGAAGTTTGCAACCTCTTGGATGGTAAGAAAAAAATTACTAGAGATTGGTATACAAGAGATGATGTAGTCCCTCATAACCACAGAGGTCCAACTAAGAAACAACTTGTTAAGATCAAGAAAGGGATGAGAACATGGCTAAGATGTTAACTCAGCTTGATCTTTTGAGCAAGCATGTCAAGGGAGGAAATCTCAAGAGTGTGAATGTTGTGGGAGCTACCACAGAGGTGATATTTGAAGGTGGTACTAAAGAATGTCATTACATGGGTAACCGAATGGTGGGTTCTCGGTCGATTTTTCGAAGGCCACTTGGGAGTCAAGGTTGGAACAACATCTCCAGATGACGAGATCGAGCATGTACTGATCAACCTCAAGTTGGGGGTTGTCAAATTTGTGCGGGAGACAGGTACATTCCACCATATGATAGAGTTAAGGGTGTTGAACCAGTGATTAATCAAGAGAATCCACAAACCGATGATATGCTTTCACGAATTTAGAGTAATATTGAGGTTTTAGACAAGGTATTAAAAGAAATGAAATCTGAGTTTTCTCAATTGAGTCAAAGTTTGATGTTTCATTAAGTGTCCATTAAATACTTGGAGACTCAATTAGGATATATTTCAGCCCACTTGAATCAACATCCACAGGGAGGTCTACCCGGTGACACGATGGCCAATCCGAAAAGGAAGGATCAATAGTGCTTGGTCATTACTACTCAAAGTGGAAAGTTGATTGAAGGCACCAAACCATTATTAGTTATTGATGAAGGTCTGAAAGAGGTAGAAGAAAAATAAGATATGATTATTGTTGAGGATGATGAACAAGAGGTTTAAGTTATATGTGATGATGTTCTCGACAAACTCCAGAATCACAAGCAAGAAAAAGGTGGGGAGAATGCGGCTAAAGACAAGAACATTATCCCCAAAAACTCAAGTATATCTGTGAGGCTGATGGCACCTCATGTCAAAGTGATCCTCCATTCCCACAACGGTTGAAGAAGAAAGAGGAGGATGATAAATTTCAAAAGTTTCTTTCTATGTTTAATTCTTCTTAATTAAATGTTTCCCTTATGGAAGAATTAATTAAAATGCCTGGATATGCCCACTTCATGAAGAAATTGGTGACAAAGAAGAGGACTCTTGAATATGAGACAATTGAAGTGTCTCATAACTGTAGCGCAGTCCTGACACAAAAGCTGGTGACTATGAAGGAAGACCCAGGGGCGTTCACCATTCCATTCACAATAGGAGCCTCATCGTTCAGTAAAGTTCTTTGTAATTTTAGGGCAAGCATAAATCTTATGCCCCTATATATTTTTGAGAAACTGGGTTTGGAAACCCCATCACCAACTACAATGCAACTGCTCATGGTTGATAGGTCTATCAAGAGACCAGTGGGAATTCTACACGATGTGTTGGTGAAGGTAGATATCTTTCCTGCAATTTTTTGATTTTGGACTGTGAGGAGAATACAGATGTGCCTATCATTTTGGGGAGGCTATTCTTAGGCAACGAGCTAGTTATGGTTGATATGAAAAGTGGAGACTTGAAATTTAGAGTGAATGACAAGGAGGTTGTTTTCAACATTTGTAAATCTTAGCAACGAGGAGATGATACGGGGGTATTGTCAATTATGGGCCAGTTGGTGATAACTTGAAAAGAAGGGGAACGATATTGTGCCACAACATTAAATAAGACGTTTCTAGGTAGACAACCCAAGGTGAGTATTTTGCTGCCTTTCATTTGAATAATGGATGTTGAATTGTGCAGGGTTGACAAGAAAAAGGGAGTGGAAAGTTGAAATGGGAGACAAAAGAGAACCACTTGGCGGATCACTGATCCATAAGGGTGATGATCAATTTGACCATATTTTTGGTTGAGAGGTGACCCCAGAAGTGCTTTAAATTTTGGTGAACCCCAAAGGTTCGATCGGCGAATAGCTAATACCAGTTAGCACTGGTAAGTTTCACCATACTTCCAGGTAGAAGGCAAGTTAAAATCACTATGAAAAAGGATGATCCCAAGCAAGTTCCAAGTGTCCTAGGCGGTGTGGTTTGGCATCACCAAACATGCGCGCTCATCGACCTACATAAGGCTTTTCAAATGCCTTGGCCCTTTCAATTTCCACTTTCTCTCCTTTTCTCTTCCCTCAAACACAATAGCTCTTTCCCTTGTTTTCTTTGAAATTTTCACCAAGAAGTTAGGAATAATCATCAAAGGTTTCACCAAAGGTTTTCATTGCATCTCATTATTGAACATGTATGATTTTGATGCCTTATTCTAGTTCTTTGAAGAAGCCATTATTTGTGAGGTTGATAAGGGTTTTTGATGTGAAAATCATGCATTATACTTTAAAATTCTTGAGAGATTCATATGGGTTGTAGTTTAAAGTTGACTTTGAACCTTGTGTTATATGTTTGTATGATTTATTTTGGGTTTTGATATCTGTTTATAAATATTAAAATTGAGGGTATGAATGAGTTGGGTTAGAGTCATGAATGAAGGGTTTATGTTGGACCTCGACTCTTGTGCTTATATATATTCTTGAATGTATTCAACTGAAAATAAACCATGCTCATATGAATGTTTTCTCATAATGCACTTGCCTATTGGATTGATTGTTACTATGGGTTATGGGTGAAGTTTGAGTAACTCCTAATCACTCTAAAGCAATTGAACTTTCCCTATGATAGATTGGATGACGTCATTCTTAAAGGTAAGTCATCGTTTGGTCAAGTGCATAGCCATTAAAATCATGTGTAGTGACAACCAGTAGTTAAGCTTGTATTAATGTGTGTGGTGGGTTAGTAATGCAATTCATCCATGTGACCTATGAAAATTGCCAAAGTTTTGATGAATGGATGAGGGGACTTGCTAGTCATAACATGTGATGTTCATTTTGACCTCCTAAGTGCACTCAACGATGCGCCCAACTGACATACACCCCTTTATTTGGCAGTTTTCTTGAAGGATTGCTGCAACTTTCGGTGATGAACTCTCTTTGTCACCGAATCAAATTTGCGAATCACATATTGAGCATGAGTAATGGTAAAAGTAGCAGCAGCCCTAAGCCTAAAATCTATGTAAAGATGCGATGATAATTTTGACCACCGAATCATCTTGGTGAAGCATTGTGTATGAGATGCAGACTAAATGACCAGCCTGCTCTGAATGGCTTTCATATGATCAAATGTTGTGCTTAATTGTCCTTCAATTCTTCTCATAAGGATGTTGAAGTGTGTTATGCAGAATCACCAAGTGAAACCATGTCCTAGCCAAATCCACAAGGTCTTCACCCTTTCCAAGGGTGCCCAGCCCAAAGAGGCATAAAAATGAGTCTAGAACCAAGATTTAGCATGCCGCCAACTCACAACCACCTCAGAAAAATGAGGAACCCATAGCTCCAAAGTTCTTGAATAGGCTCAGGGTTGAAGGGCGTGGGAAAATCGTGGAGGAAAAGCAGCTATCAAAAGAAGGATTGACTAATCGGTACCCGGAGGTTTGGGAAGTACTTAAATTCCATAACTTTCAGAGCTTTATAATACCTCGGGACCCATATGTGTCTACTCTTGTGCGTAAATTCTATGAAGCTTACAGCCAAGTAGTTCAAAGAGGAGAAGTAGGGTACTAATTGCATCAAAGACCCTAGATGTTATAGATGTTCGATGCGTGCAAGTTCCATGTGGAGAGACTAAAATTAATGATTATTGTTTATCGTTGGCCTCTATGGTAGAATCAGTCGAGGGACCTGAGAGGTGGCGGTTTACCCTGCGACGGATGTCAGCGGTTCGAGTCCGCTTATCTCCAACTCGTGAACTTAGTCGATAAAAGCTTTATGATAGCACCTAATTTTTCCGATTCGGCGGTTCTTTGGCTTGCACATTCCAGAGTCGAAGCTTCTTGGAAGATCTATTGCAGCTTCAAACCTTTGAAGATATCAACCCATGGTTAGCTTGACTGAGTAGAATTCCAACCCCCTCATGGATGAAGGAGGGGGCAATCATTGAAAAGAAGGGGCTCAATATACCTGCGCATTTCTGGTTTGGGTTCATTAGAAGTAGTTTAATGCTTTCTCGAAATTAGTCTATACTACATCATGTTAAAAGTGAATTAGTGGGTTGTATCATAGACAAAAAGAGCTGAATATTGGATCAATCATCGTCTCAGAGATCCTTTCCAAAGCAAAATAGGAGCAAACATCTTTGTCATTCTCGAGTCTCATTATAGCCTTATGCAAGCAAGCCAGGCTCCCATAGAACAAATAGATTGATACAGAGGTAACTCCATTAGCAGCCACTGATATTCAATGGATTGAGGATGAGTAACTGCGAGATAAGGAGGATAGGGCTAGGAAAATGTCGATTGACACAATGATGATAATTGATGTTGAGGCCCTTGAGTCTAGAGCTGCAGAACTAAGCATCGAAGTGGATATGTCTTCTTCTTCCCTGATTGCACACTCTTCTTTTGCTTCTATTCGACCCACAGAAACGGAAGGCACAGATGATCAGCCTCCTCTTACTTGAGCCACTATTTGCGTGATTGACTGCTTGGCCAAAGTTGCTGATCTTCAGGCTACAAATTGTGCCCCAGATAGTAGAGGCAATCATAGCCAAGGCTTTGAATCCATTAGTGGGGGCTGAGGCTAAACATAGTGAGATAATAAAGCTCACAAGTTGAGGATGGATAGGCTTGAGGCTACAGTTGATGACCATGGGAAGTAGTTAGCAAGTTTAAAAAACTGAATGATGGTAGTTGAGAAGAAGGGTGAGACACGTTAGCATAAGAAGCTAATATTGATAAATTGAAGAAAGAGGTGACATCCCTCTGGTTACTAATTTGTGCACAATTTTGGATGAGCTAGAAGATCCACCACTCAAGGTGGATGTGGCTGCAAACCCAATGAAGAGCTGGATGTAGGGACTCCATGAGACAGTAGTAAAGAGAATCAGAAGATAAGCACTCCAGAGACTGATGAGGAGAGTGGTAGTGGAGAAAAGCAGATAGGATCAGGAGGAGCTAAGATAGAGTGGATAATGAGATGGTGGATGCAGCTCTTATAGCTTCTATGCTCAACCAGTCCATCATTGGCACGTCTAATGTTAGTTCACCTGAACCTGCTAGGCTCGACAATGACCTTGAGAGCACACCGGTAGAAGATATCATTAATGCCACCATCATATATTCTTCAACTCCACCACCACCACCACCAAAGTATTGTTGACTTAACAGGGGGATTCTCATACTCACTACTTTCTCTTATGCTTACTCTTTCTTGTCCTTTGCACACTGAGAGCAATGTTTATTTTGTAAGGAAGGGGTGAGCTTGATGGATTCCCAATCTTCTAGATATTCTTATTTTTGATGAATCAATGATGGTATTTCATTTTGATAAATGGTGCTAACGATGAATATTTAGATAATTTTTAACTTTTTGGGTTACATATAAATTTTAAGTTGCATTGTAATAAAGTAGTGTTTATT
>JAPFFP010047139.1:0-10536 GCA_026153255.1 Solanum medicagineum | reverse complement strand
CTATGAGGATCCTCCGAATGGTAACAGCCCACGATTCTGCAGCATCTAAAGCAACCCACTCAAAACGACAAACTTTGTGTCAGTCGCTAGTGGTGGAAACACAATAGCTCCAATTAACTCCATAGCTATAGGATTCAGCCTGTGTTGATTCTACTTATAAGAATTGGCATTGAAATCCTGTGGTTGTAGGAAATGTCTTTAAGAGGAGGTGTGTTCTCATGATCAACATTCTCATTCTTGTTTCTATTCAGAGCTACATTGGCCGCATTATTGGTATTATCTTGGGCCATTCTTCTCAACATTTTCTAGATCTCTGGGGTCAAACAGAATCAAGGGTCTTATTCGACTTTGTGTGTTAGGCATACAATACACTTACTTCCTGCAAAAAACAAAAATAACAAAAAATATAAAACGTGGGAAATAAGGATTAATACTCAAATCACTTGAATTAACTAAGTCTTGTCGTATTTCCCTATAACGGTGCCAAAATCTTGATGTCGCCCAAGTTACACCTCATTTTTTTAAGATAAAACGGTTGTTGTCAAGAAATAAAACCTAACCAACGTTAGGGTCGAACCCAAGAGAATATGTAGACTTAGGAGAATTTAATTAATGAAATTTAAGTGATTAACCAACTTACTTCCCCAAAAGGAGAGTTTTGCAATAATCACTAGAAAAGTAAAACTAACTAGCACGAGAGTTTAATCAATATAGAGAGAAACTAGGGCATTGTGTTCCCCATGATTCCCTAACTTAGTATCACCAAATAACCTAATTCTTTTCTAGTATATACCTTGAAAGATGATAATTTAAGTTCACCAAACCCTTTGGTTCAGGCGAAAGGCAAATTTCACTATGTGACTTGGTCCATCTCTGCAGTATGCATTACTAACCCTTACCTATTAGTCCCAGTACAACCTCCCCTTGGCCCAGTTCGGTTGATTAGATGAGAACACATCAATTGAATCATGTTAATTAATATTTTTTCCTATTCATCACTACCTTGGTCCAGTTAGTAACACTAGGTGGGTTCTAATATTGGTCACCACTAGAAAACATGCAAAACGAAGAGAGTTAATTAATACATGCGTGCACACGTTCAAAGAATTATGATTAATCCAGTTTTTATATTGTTAGTTCTTCATGGTTCTTACAACCCTAGTTATGGATTTAGCTACTCATTGTTTGTGTAGATTCAAGACTTATGAATAAGAATAACATAATAGAGCACTTACACAATTGAATTAAGAATAACCAAATCTAAACTTCAAAGAAAATCACAAGATTAAAATCAAATCAAAGTACAAGTGGTTCTCACAACTCTTCAATGTTTTCTACTCAATCTCACTATTTTTTCACTCTTAACTGTTGTATCTAAACCTTAGTGAAAAATGACCTAAAGACCTTTTTATAATATTTAAACAAGTTCTAACCAAAATAGGATAGCTAGGTCGCCATGCATCACGAACAGTTTTACGGGCCATATTGCATTCCACGGCCCATAATCGGGGTGTCGTAAATTGTTGCTAAAAACATGGAATTGAGATCTATGATACCCCTCTATGACCCATAAAATATTTTATGGCCCATAGGGGGTTTCGTTTGATGAATCTTCAGAAAGTCCCTCATCTCTGATTCTCAGGGCACGAACCATGTTCTACGACTCGTAAACCAATCCACGACCCATCTATATGTTCATAGAACAACTTTAGAAAATCAGTCCCTAACTGGAATTATCAACAAAACCCACTTCATCGCTCGTAGAATGATCTACAGCTTGTAAAGAGTCTCGTACTTCACCAAAATCAGCAACTTCAATATTTTCTTCCAAAAAATCAAGGACAACCCCGGAATCCTGTAAATAAAACAAAAAAACACATAAAATCAACTTACATCACATTCAGCACACACAAAATTCCAAGTTTTAAGCATCAAAAGTGTTGTATTTTGAGCACATCAAAACAATATCTAAGTATTACATTGTATGATGCAGCATAATACTTTGATGTGAAAGAATATGTTCAGTCTACATCTGAAAAGGTAAAATACTTATTAAATAAAAGATCACCTAATATGAATAATGTTGCCTTATTTTTATTGAAATACTAATATATAAGGTTGTGTAATTCCACAAAAAAAAGAATCTCTATGTTATCAGAAGTTGGCAATAAAAGGGGAAAGAATTTAGTATCTTTGTATAGGTTGATCAGAACTTTGAAAAGGTTAAGTCAAACATGAATGTGATAGCTATGGAGATACACGAGGTTGAAAAGAAATTGGTTACAAAAGGTTCAAACCGTGATTGAAAAATCAAGAAGCCAGAGGTCCAAAAATGTTATAGATAAGAGTGTACAACAACATCAAATCAATGAAAAGATGCAAGTGCTAGTTGCGGACATAGCTGATTTTGGCCAATTTTGAAAGTGAGATTTAAACCCCAATAATAAGATAGAGAAGCAAAAGGACCAGAAAAGAATAATATGGCACCGTAGAGGAACATTCACTAATTGATAACATGAATAAGAGAGTTACAAGGATACATGAGTCTAAAGACACAAGAGCCTACAAGAAAGTGATGATAACACCCCAATAATTCATCTATAAAGAAGGACCAGGAAGATTACAGAAGAAAATGTTGAGATACTATTGATGAAACATAAAATCAAAGTGGAGAAAAATTAATATATAGTTGCTCTACAAATTACTTATGTTTAACTAGCAATATTTATGATCTTCTTAATAATAATATTTATAAGTAAAGTTGCTATTCTCGGTCATGTAAGGAATTGGAGCTTAGAAATTTGGTTCCAAAAAGTTTTAGAAATGTGACATTCCATAGAAGCCCTCACGGTCCATGTGAGGCTATATGGACTGTGTGGAGCTTCTTATAAGTGGCCCTTGGCCTTATGTGTGTGTATGGGCCTTAACGTAGAGTTTTTGGACTAAGGCATGCCACATATGGACCCTACACGGGCCGTATGGCACTTTACGTACTATGTCGTGGGTCGTATATTGACTTGAGTCTTGAAATCCCACAGTTTTGGGACCAAGGTGATACGGCCAAGTATACAGTCCGTACATGGGGATAAGCTCTGTATGGATTCCTGTATAGATTTTGTAGTGAAATTTTTCTAAGTATTGGATCATCATCTCTAAACTTCGTCGTGGAAGAAATTTTTTATGTAAGGTGGGACGGAGGAGGCACATGGACCGTGTGGATTGGTATGGTCCGTACCACCCTCCGTATGGATGCCTATGTTGAAAAATTCTAAGTATGGGATTACCGTCTCGGACCTTCGTTAAGTGAAAATTTTCCAAGTGTGGGATCATGGCAGGGGTAGCTCGACAGTGTTAGAAAAAAGGCAAACGCCTTACGCCCCCAAATTTGAGGGGCCTCAATTTTTTATTTTAGTAATAATAGATTATAGATTTTTTAAGAAAAATACTAAGTAAATACTATTTATAGTAAAGATTATTTATGTTGTAAGAAGAAAGAATTATTAGAATAAGGTTGACACATCTGGAGTGTGATTATATGATCAATTGAAAAGAATTACGGAATGAAATTAATTATAATATTTTAAAACAATTCTGCATCTCAAAGAGATAGAAGAATAAAATTTGTAAGAAAATATATTAATTTATTTTTTAAAATTTAAGGCCTCCATTTGATTTTTGGCTTAGGCCACTAATGTGCTTGAGCAGCCCCTGATCATGGGCAAGTGTATGGTCCGCATGGCTTATCACGAGCCGTAACACTCCTCCCTCAAACGTAACTTCAAATTTTCAACTTGTTTCATCAATGACATTTTCGTAATTATGGTTGATTCTATCTTTTGTGACCTTCTATGCTACCTAAGGACTTCAAATGACCTATACTTTATTCCTTTCATTCAAACTCATTCTTACACTTAGAATTCTCTCAAGATGCTCTTAAGAACACTCTCTTAGAGGACTCTTGGGAATCAAGAAAAGGCTAATTGTTTTTCAAATTTCTTCTTGAATCTTCTTCATTAGCTAAGCTATGTGAGATTGATTCTTGGTCTCTTTCAACCTCAATTTCATGGAATATTAGCTACTTTAAATTTGGGTTTTCAATATTATTATTTATTAAATCCACTTGAAGTATGTGCTATGATTATTTGATGATTTTGAGTTGATTTAAGCCCCCATATGATGAATTGCATTTAAATTATGAAGTTATAAATGTGCATGTCCCATTTAAAGCTTGATTTGTACATAGGTAATCTATATTATGATTTAAATGTGAATTTTACTTATAACTTTATTAAATTTCATAATTTATTGTTGATTTAAGTTTGAATCTCTATTACCCATGCTATTCTCACATCATTCATAGAATATGCATTCATGAGCATTGAATTTATGAAATTATTGATAGGTTAAGCTCACATATATTTTTATGAAAATGTTTTCGGTGAGTTAAGCTCACATACTGGTTATGAGAAGAATATGATCACATAAATGTCTATTGTTATTAGCTCTTTGAGCATATTCGGTGCTTGCACTATATTGTTTAATGAATGAGCTATGCCTATGCATGAGAAACATGATATTGAGTTATGATTTTGCTTTTTAGCCCATGAATGCATGATTATGAAGAATGTTTGGATTTTAACCCTAAATGTGCATTGAAATGACTATTGCCTCTTTTGAAAGCATGTATATGTATAAGTATTCTAGTGGAATATTTTGACTTAGCATCGATGGATTAGGGGCGTTAGGGTTATCCCCAAGGGCCCTCTCCCTTTTTTTTAACTATGTGCCAGCATAGGAATGGTAGTCGTTACCGAAATGATCGGATCGTAAGGAATGGTTACACATTGATATGATATGATATGATAATGAAAATCCTTTTGAAATGGCGAGGTCGTAAGGAAGGTGACCATTCACTGAAATGACAAGGTTCGCAAGGTTTAATGTAGATTACCCTCGGCAAGCAATCTTCTCCTACTGATGGGAGGTATTTATCGAACTGATTCATGTATGGCTCGTATGAGTTTGATTTGTCGGCTATATTCCATCCCCACTACATATGAGCATTTGTGCATTTCATGCATCATTGGTTTCATGGCATATCTTATACTACATCTCTTGTTATATAGCTCCTTCTATAATATGTACCCTTGTCATCTAACATTGAATGCAGGTTTGGTAAGTCAAATGCATTGCATGCTGCATACTTAGTACATTCAAACGTACTAACACATACTTTTTTCTACATGATCTCACCATATAGGGGCCGAGGATTACTTTCATCCACTGTATGACGTCTAGCATAGATCTTGAGATTTGCTTGTTGTGGTGAGTCCTATCGTCCAAGGAAAACCACCATTCCTCTACCTATGGTATTTTATTTATGTCATTTACTTTGAGGGTGAGACTGGGTATGTCTTGACCCCCATCTTATCTTATGATTAGAGGCATTGTTGGACATTTTGTAAACTCTTTTGTGTTTATGTGCTAAGTGTTATATTTAGAGGTTATGCTTATGGATATGGACACATATTGGTTATCATTATATGGATTGGTTATGAGTATTATGATATGTTTATATGCTATGATGTGAAAGATCCTAAGTCCCGAGTTGCCCCCATAGAGTGAGTCATATTTACTTGCCCCTTAGTATTTGTGTGCTCCGTGTTATGTGAATTCATGTTACTCCCTTTCCCTATGACATCCGCATAGCGTGAGTCCTACTTACCCATCCCTTAGATCTATGTGTTTATTGTTCGAATATGCTTCTGAATCGATGATGTAAATATGGATACTTTGAGACTTTTTTGGGGTCTCTCGGGTTCCCATTCGCTATGTCACTCCTAGATCCTATGTCAGGTCGTGATAAGTGACCAACTTCACCAAACTTGGCCTTCATTATTAACATACATTCTAATACATGAATGCATTTGATTTACTATTTTTCTTAACATTCAATATGTCCACATTATTTCATCTAAACAAATCAACAACCTCTTGTGCAGAAATGCAACTTCATTGAAAAGTCATCATTGCATCCTGCACCTTAGGTACTTATCAACACTATATTGAAAAATTTAAACTAGAGAAAAATAGGTACCTATTGTCTCTATAGGGATAATTTATTGAAAAGTTTCTACTGGAGAACAACAGGTACATATTGTCTCTATATGAATAATTTAACACTATAGAAACTAACAAATGCAACTAATGGTTCCACTATGTTCAAGATCACGGGAGACATACATAAGCACTTTGGGACAAGAGAAGACAAGTGTTACACCAATAATCTTAAATTTGACTCCAGCAAACCAAGAAATGGCTCACAACCAATATCAAGATACATCTAATATGTTATCTACTTATCATAGTTCAAAATTAAACCTTGCACTTATTCTCAAATAATTTGACATGTGATAAAGGTAAATCCATTTTATTCTAGACGTTGGATCCCATGCCAAAACAACAACGCAACAAATACAGTACACGTTAAGATCTCAGACGATCCCTGAACATATTCCAACGTTGATCAATCCAACTTTATCTCTCTTAAAGAACCACTGGTGCAGTGAATTATATATAAATTTTACAAAATAATAATCGATGTTTATAAATACACTTTCCATTGATGTATTAAATATAATATTTACTCTATCTTAATCTAATAACCAATGCAACCTTTTGTCTTGCTATATCCAATCTAATAGGTCATAAAGAGAAAACACTACTTATACTAGTAAAGGTCATCATCATGACAATCGGAAAATAAATTAAGTCACACAAGAACTTACAAAATCTTATATGATCAAACATACATGTGAGCTCCCTGGAGGGTTAATATATTTGAAACGCCCTAAATTGTGTTTTGAAAATGCCCATAATCGTAATTTTCATATATCTCAAAATATGTGCGTGATATCGAAAATCTGACTTCATATTCTTGATCAGGGGGAAAAATTGAGTGGATAATGATTATTACCCAGATTTTAGAGGACCCATAGCGAAAAATAAATTTCGCTAATTTTTTATTTCCAGAGAACATCTGCGCCCTGGCCGCGACACGCCACGGGCGCGGAGTAGTATTATTTTTTGTCCGCGTCGCGGACTGGACGTGAACCAGTACATATTTTTTCTTAATTTTCCTGTGTCAGCCAAGGGCTTTAGGGTTATAGCCCCATGCCCACTTATGCATGAAAACACCCATACTTCGACATTTTTTCAACTTTATATCACTCAAAACCCTCATAAAAATATCTCTAAGACTGAACCAAATATCTCATTCAAATTTCAAGGATTTCAAGTTTAACTTTGGAATTCAAGGATTCTCTTCAAAATCTAAGTTTCTTTCAAGCTCATCTCAAAAAAAACCCAAGGTTGAGGTATGTGGGTTTCATCCATTGGGTCCTTTCACCCATGGAGCCCAATCTTCTTTTTTATGAAAATTGCATGTTTTCAAGTTGTATCATCTATGGGTATTTCTCATTATGGATTATGATTATAAATTATGTTGGGGTTTTATGAAATGTTGATAGATTATGCATGTCTATCTATTTTAAGCTTATATCGTAAATTGGTGTTGTCTGTTGAGACTATACATGTCTTGAGCTATGAAACTATGATCTATTATAAGATTTGATGAAGGATTTCAAGGTATCATATATGATGGTTTTACTATAGGTTGGTGGGTTGATTTGCATTGAGTTTTCTCATATTATTTCACTCTTAAATTGCATGTTTTTTAATAAGCATTATAAACCCACCAAGTGTTTGATAAAATGTCTTGACAAGGATTCTCATGTTATTGATGATCTATTACATGATTTATAAGTCAAGTGACTTTATGATGATTAAGGGTTTGCACGTATGTCTTGAATTCTTGAAAGGTATCTATGATGTTGCAAGTAAGCCACACCTTTTTGAGGGGGTGACATGCCTCAATCACCTTGTTGAGGGGGTGACATGCCTCAATCACCTTGTTGAGGGAGAGACATGCCTCAAATATCGTGTTGAGGGGTGACATACCTCAATCACCTTGTTGACGGGGTGACATGCCTCAATCACCTTACAAGGGGGTGACATGCCTTGGATTTCAAGTAGAAGTTCACTTGGTCTATGTCGGTTATGGTCTCTTCCCACATATGTGATATGAACTATGCAAGTTATATGATTTACAAGCATGTTTTATTTCAAGCATTGATCATGCATGCCATATTGATATTATACTTTTCCGTTGCTTATGATTATGCATTGTGTCTATATTGGCTTATGTCTTGTTGCATTGCACCCTACATACTTAGACGTACTAACGCATACTCTATGCCTACATGATATTACCATGTAGGTACCGGAGTGCCTCTCGATCATCCTCCACGTGGCTAGTTTGGTGCTTCGAAAGATAAGCTTTGGTGAGTCCTCAAGTCCGAGGACACTATCTATGCTACTCTTACTATTTGATATTTCTTTATGTTGAACACTTGATACTATGAGGGTGAGCCCGGAAAGTATCTTGGCCCCCGCTCCATTCCATGTTAGAACTGTTGTTGGATATTTGATGTACTTATGCTATGAGCTTGACTCTTTTATGGTTTTATAAACATCAAGACTTTCCTTAGTCTCGCTTCCCTTATTTATTTATAACTCCTATGTTGTTTATTTTGCTTCCGCGATCAAGGATATGTGAATGATATGCTAAAAGGCTTGTTTGGGGTCCCCCCGGTTCCCATTCGCCGTGTCACGTCTAGGCCCTAGGCTTGGGTCGTGACAATATTTGCATACATGCATACATAAACATTACTTGGTTTCTCTTCATAGCTAAAATGTTGTTCTGACTATGATAAAATACAATTGTGTTTTGTGGAGGGTGGAAAAATATACAACAACATGCCAAACAATAGGAGATCTAAAAGATGAACAACCACATTTAAAGAAGCAAGCAAAAGTAAATTGACTATTTAGAGCATTATCCGAAGAGTCCAAATTGGAGATACATACAAAAAACTACTATTCATATGCTACATTACTATTACGTTTGATGCATATAATGAAAATGCTTTTGAATATATCTCCGATCATATTTATCTATGTAGGAGCTATTGCTTACAACTTATCATTATCATGTCCGCATAAGTTAAAAAGGGTCCCAGAATGTATTTGTTTTGCAGTAAAAAGGTTTGAACATGAACCTCCAACATTCTTTTGTGCAAATGGATATATTAAATTGGAAACCATTGAAACTCCACTAGAACTACGTGCACTATTTATGGGTTATACAGAAGAAGCTACAGACTTTTGTAAAAATATCTGTGATTATTAGCATCTTTGCTTTTACATCTTTTGGTTTTAACTTGGATAAGAAAATAGTATCTACAAGAAAAGGAGTGTACACATTTAGGTAACAAGGTTAAATATATCACAATCTACCATCACTAATACCACATGATAACAATTCCTGATACTTTCAACTATAATTCTTTGAAATAGATAATGAGTTGATCAAGAGGATATCAAAAGTATAAGAAGAAATTCTATCGGATAAAATTGCAAGAAAGATCAAACAGATAATGGAGGAAAATCCATATGTGCAAATCTTTCACCAACTAAAAGATCATTCCAATTTTCACAATTTCCAACTTCGAATAGCTGCAAATGCCTCTTTGGATAAATAAGTTTTCAACACACCCTCAGTACATCTAGTAGCAGCAATTTGGATAGATGAAATATTCCAAATATATCTTTTGAGCGAGAAATTATTGTTTACGAACATTTGGGTTAGAAGCATAGAGTCAAATACTATTATGGTTTTTATGACCCCCTACAATATCCTTTGATCTTTCCAAGGGGTGAAGCTGGATGGCACCAAGGAATAAGAAAACAAAACAAAAGACATCACATAATAATTGGGTACGCCCCAACTCTTACCAATGGTATTCAAACTTTCAGATATCCGCTGACATAATTTTCACCAATGAGGACTAAGGTAACATGTCTAAACTACACTATCACTCGAATTATGGTAAAGTTGTATTAGAAAAATAGGATTTTCATCAGTATCTATACTTTACTTGGTTGTTGGAGAATTTTGAACTGCTACCTTTACAGAACCCACAACAAGAAGGCTGCATCGTACTACGCAATCTTTTTTATTTCAGTAACACTTTTTAAGGTGTTTTAAATAAAGATTTTTACAATGCTGTCTATCAAATAAATATTTTCTACACTGTAGTAAGGTATCCAAATACCTACTAACAACAATGTAAAAATAACTACAAATTTAGGGAAAATTATCCTAGTTCATCGAGGATACTTCTTTTGTATTAAACAGCAGTGTACATTACATCCATTACAAACAATAGACATCATACCACAATAAAAGAAGGACATCACTGAATACTACATGCCTACAGAAATTGCATATAGTACAATTTACATTCATGCCAATATTGTAACTACCATAGAATTTAAATTATTTTACTATGATTTGTAACACTTTTAGATGTCCATCGCGAGGCAAAAGGAGTTGTTTCTTGCAGAGAGTACTAT
>JAPFFP010047138.1:0-10536 GCA_026153255.1 Solanum medicagineum | reverse complement strand
TTAAATTCCTTTCCTAAAATGATCAGGAAAATAAGATTAGAAGCAGAAAAGGCAATTTAGTATATATTGTATATAATACTGTATGTGAAAGAAATTAAAAGTTTTTATTCATTCATGACTAGATTTACATGATATCTTGTATACGGTGTCTGCCATTTTATTCATCACGTTCGTGATGAGTGATTTAAGCCTTCTCTGCGATTGCGATGGGGTTCGTGATCGCGGTGTTTTGCATTTGCGAATGTGACCCCCGTTACGTATTTGCAATGTGTCCCCTCTGTGAGCTCCACAATGCGAAAGATTGTGGTCCGCAATCGCGAATAATATTTTGGTCCTAAACAGTAAAATATCGAGAAAAAAACCATTTCGTTATTTTTGGAATTCTAAAGCTTGGTGGAGTGATTTTTGGGGAGTGTTTGAGGAAATTTGTTGGGTTAGTGATTTCTAACCTAAAACCTTTATTTCTCATCAATTATTTTATTATTTCATCTTCAAATTCTTGTGTTTTAACTTCAAATTTCATGATTTTTCAAGAATCTAAACTTGGAGCAAATTTGTGATTTCGAACTCGATATCTACTCAATTTTTGTGGTCTGCCCACCATGAACTCCTTATTTATGGTAGAATGTGATTTTGCAAATAAAATTTTAGTGTTACACTTTTCGAATCTTGAGTAATTTTTAGAAGACTTTGACCCCGATATTGCAATATTTCAATCTGAATATTGTTGGATTCCTTTTCATGAGTACTTTACATTCTTGATAGTGGGAAGTTAATTTGGAGTTGGAATTTAAGTGGAATTCTCTGGTTAGAGGTATTTGGTGCGATTTCGACTTTTGAGGAAGCTTTGACTAACATTCTTTGAGATTAGAGTTGGATAATTGATTATTCTTATGTTGTAGATTATGAGATGGGATCGTAACATAATTGCGTTGATGTTGTATTGTGATACCCATGAGGGCGGGGGGGACTTTACTTTTTGTTGTTCCATAATGATGAATTGAGACCTATCTTGTGAAAAAATGAAATGCTTTTAAAAGGGACAATGATTTGAGAAATGAGATAATTTGTGAAATGATTTGAGAAATGAGATACTTATGAAATGATTTGAGTAATGAGATAATTTGTGAAATAATTTGAGAAATGAGATACTTCAGAAATGATTTAAGAAATAAGTGAAGATCATGTTTGTACAAAGTATAGTCAAGAAAAACTTGTGCAATGAGATAAGTGAAGATCATGTTTGTGCGGACTGCAAATGCAAAACCAGTTGTCCTTGTCTCCAACGGGCATGTCTCACTCGGAATTAACCAACCAAGAGGTCACCACGACCATGCGAACGACATTACATACGTACAAACCAGAAACACCACGACTGATGCAAGTGTCTTGTTCAACGTTCCTGTCTCTGATAAATTTGTTGCCAAAATTGCTCCGATTGCCAATTGAGAAACCAACATTTGGCAACAAGCTTGGAGGAGCAATTTTCTCCTTCCAACCTTGTCAACAAGGTAGACCGAAACGAATGTATTGTCAACATTAACGATTCCTTGAAATCCATTGAAACCCATAGTCTGAAACAGGACAGGTGCGTAAAAATATACTATCATTTATTCCAGTGAACTGCTGAAAGATTTGCAAGAATATACCAATCGCAAGTGGTAGAATGCTAGCAGCCTTCCCTAAGTTCTTGATCGAACTTGGCACTGTCCTCATAGGGAAGGAGCGACGCAGAAAATTACATGTCAAAACTGAAGGAAAGAATCAGTCTAATTTTGTCCAAATGAAAGAAAGAATATCTGCAGAATCAGTCTGTAGAATCAATCAAGATACTGCTGAATCGGTCATGAATCAATCAAAATACTGCAGAATCAGTCATGCCCCAATATGCCCCCGCAAGTTGAAGGTGGGATCGATAACCTTTAACTTGGATAAATGTTGATGAAAAAGCAGACGAGCAAAGGCTTTGTAAGCGTGTCTGCGAGTTGATCAGCAGCATGTAAATGTTGAACAAGCACCTGTTTTCTTTGCACCTGATCTCTAACTAAGTGAAAATCTACTTCAATGTGTTTCATCCTATTGTGTAACACCAGATTTTGACAAAGATAAGTATCACCAACTTTATCACAATAGATTATGGGTGGATCAGGCAGCTGCATATGCAGTTCTACAAGAAGTTTTTGAACTTAATTGACCTCAGCAAGTGCAGACGCTACTGCACGATACTCTACTTCAGTGGAGGATCGGGCAACAGTGCGTTCCTTCTTGGATGTCCAGCTAATAGGATTTGCACCAAGGTACAGGATATACCCAGACATTGAGTTCCTGTCATTAATGTCACCTGCCCAATCGACATCTGAATACATGAACAATCCAGGATGTGTCTTGCACGTTGTCTGTAAGCCATGATTTTTTGTATGCTGGAGGTATCGTAAGAGTCTCTGAACAAAGTACCAATGTGTTTGTGCAGGAGCATGCATGAATTGAGATAATTTATTAACTGCAAAGCTTATATCTGGTTTGGTAAATGACAGATATTGGCGATACAAAGTGGCATCCGCCAGAGGTGTGTCATCCTTTAAGGATAGTGAGGCAGTGGAACTCATGGAAGTTGTAACAGGTTTACACTTAGACATTTTATGGGCAGTGAGAAGATCAGAAATATACTTGGCCTGAGAAAGAATGATCCCTTCTTTATTGCAAAGAACTTCAATACCCAAAAAGTAATCGAGATGTCCAAGGTCTTTGGGAGAGAATCTAGCCGAAAGAAGCTGGATAGTTTTATTGATAATCTCAGAGTTTAATCCTGTGATAATTATGTCATCCATGTATACAAGAATGTAGACCATTGTTCCATTTTGATGACGAATAAATAGAAAAAAGTCAGAGTTAGACTTTTGAAAGCCAATCTGAAGCAAGAATTGCTTTAACTCAGAGCACCAAGCTCGAGGGGCCTGCTTAAGTCCATGATTGCTTTCTTCAATTTGCGCACATAATGAGGAAAATCAGGATGAGCATAATCACGAGGTTGACGCAAATAAACATCTTCTTCAAGGTAACCTTGAAGAAATGCGTTATTCACATCCAGTTACTGCAGGCGATAAAATGAGTCTAACAGTAACAGCTTTTACCACTGGACTGAATGTAGAGTGATTATCGACACCTGGTTGTTGTGTGAAACCCTTTGTAACTAATCGAGCTTTATACGAGTCAACACTTCCATCTGATTTGGTTTTGATACGATAGAGGCATTTGCAATCAACAATATTTTGAGAAGATGATGGTGGTACAAGCTCCCATGTCTGATTGTTCATTAAAGCTTCAAACTCAAGTTTCATTGCTTCTCTCCAATGTACACTCTTTTAGGCTTGGTTATAAGTAGTGGGAAGAGATCCGATTAACGAAACTGCAAGATAATTAAATGGTTTCTTAGGTCTGGTGATATTGTTTTGTGAACGAGTAACAGGTCGGTGAATGGGTGGTTGTTGGGTATATGCGGAAGCTGTGGTAGATGATTGGTTATGATTGTGAGATGGATTGGATGGGGAGGGATTTTGTGTAGGTATAAACAAAGGGGTTGTCTGGATGTGTTGGTTTCGGCATTGGTATTGGATTAATGGTTGTGTGGTAGGTGGGACAACAATAGGCAGTGTAGGGTAATCTGGGATGGTGGTTGTAGTTGGCACTACTGCTGAAGAAGGACCAGAAGATGATCCTGCAGTAGGGGTCGGCAACAATTATGGAGCAACCTTGATTGGTTGGGGAATCTCATAACCCATGGGAGGCACAAATTTGACATTGGGTTCATTTAACTCTTTGCTCAAGATATACCACTCTAACTTTGAAGTTCCTGTCTTTTAAAGATGAAAAAATATCAAAAGATGAAAATTTATTTTCATAAAATATAACATCCTGTGAAATATATATCTTTTGTGAAATAGGATCATAACACTGATGGTTGTGATGGGTATTAGAATAGCCCAAATAAACAGAAGGAGTGGACTTGGGTTCCAGTTTGTGTTTGGCATATGGTTTAAGTCAAGGACAACATAGGCAACCAAAAGTTCGTATGGATTGATAATTTGGAATTTCTCCAAATAATAGTTGGTACGGAGGATCATAATGAAGTGTGTGAGTAGGCAGCCTATTAATCAAGAATGTGGCTTGTTGACAAGCAAAGGACCAAAATATTGGAGGCATGGAGGCTTGGTGTAAAATGGTTTTTGTTGTTTCAATGATGTGTTGATGTCTATGTTCAGCCATAGCTACTCGTTGTGGTGTGTAGGGTGGTGACACAAGGTGTTCAATACCATTGGTGTGAAGAAATGACTTGAGACTTTCAAACTCACCACCACCATCAGTGTAGACTTAGAATATTTTTGTATGAAAATAATTTCAACAAGAGGCTTAAATTTAGAGAAAATTGTTTGGACCTTGCTTTAATTTTTAAGAGTGTAAGCCAAATGTATTTTGTAAATTGATCAACAAAAATTACATAATATAATCTTTTATCAATTGAAAAAATAAGTGATGGCCATACATCACTGAAAATAATTTGTAAAGGTTTTTTGCTCTCTAGAGTATTCTCAAAAAAAGGTTGCCGATGGCTTTTATTTGAAGAGCAGGAATTACAAAGATCAACCATTTTCTCAATTGTAGTATGATAAATATTTACTAAATTACAAAGATATTATTAGAAAAATAATGTGTTCCAGAATAAAATAAATAACAAATTCACTTGAAAAGAGAGCATTTTTAACCCTTTAAATAACAATAAAGACATTTTTGGACCAAACTGTCTCAATAATGTTTTATTTGAGAAGGACTAGCTCGAAAATAAATATGTATTAAAAAGAATACATTTTGGACAATAAATGTCTTTCACATCTAGCTATAACAATGAGTAATTTTTTAATTTATAAATGGCAGCTCCAAAAAAACGTAATTCCACGTCAAAAAAGTGTATTCTTAAAAATATTTGAAAAAAGAATGGTTATTGGATAGCATTAAAGACTTGTTCGTTAGCGAATGACTATTTATATTGGAACAAACGACTATCTTGATTCATTAAAAATTGGACAGATTCGTTAGCGAACGACTATTTATACTGAAACAAACGGTTATCTTGATTCATTAGAAACTGGACAGATAAGGAAATTTTTTGTTGAGCTACGTACTTACTTAAAAACTACTAAACCTCAATTCAAAGAAATAACTATAACTTCTACCAAGACATTTACCGAGAACAAATGAACCGTTATATCCTTGGGAACAGAACATCTTTTCCTTTTTTTTTTATAATTACCCTATGCCCAAATTTTGCAATGGGCAACCTATATAAAAAAAAAAAAGGTTCAAGTTTATCCATCGCATAGGATTGTTACGTAGAAAATATTGATTATTTGATGAAAAGTGGATCGTCTTCAAAGAAAGAAGGCGAAAACTTCATCTTCTTCTACTCCATTCACCACTAGAGAGGTATGTTTTGGCGCAATTATCTGTTTAATCTCTTTATGATGCATGTTTATTTCCGTCCTGTAGTAGGTTTACTGTTAAATATCGTCAAATTTGTATTAATTGGGATAAGTTCACTTTACACTAGTAGGCAACAAAAAGTTTGCATTTCTGCTTTAGTAATCAGTAGTTTATGTGATGCAATAATCGGATTTTTAGCTATTGTTCAGTCAAGTTGCTTTGCACTTTGCTGTAAAATGTTGGAACAGAGGAGAGGAAGGAAATTACCTCGGGTTGGCATTTATTTGGATTACTAGTGATGAAGTGAATTTAATAGAGAAGAATGTTCATTTTGCATTGTATGCTTCTTTCTGATTTCTATGACTTATTTCTTTACATACTTTTGTCTCTACCTCAGTAATTATTCTTTTCAAATGATTGCTTTGTGTATAATGGTATTCACCACCAACAACAAAGTGTAGTCCCATTAGCAAGGACTAGGGAGGATGTAATATATGCATACTTTATCCCTACGTTGAGGAGGTAGAGAGGCTATTTTTGAAAGAATATTCAAGTAATGCACGTCAGAGCACTATGAAATATGATATTGATCAACAACGGTTCAGATAAAACTTTTAAATTGTGAACTTTTACAACTTCTTCTCCTGTTACTCTATATGACTTCTTTGGGGAACTAGTCACCGAACAATTTCGTTCTTTTTAGGGAACACTTATGGTTACCCCAGAAGATTGCATAACTTTGGGTGGTCGTAATGAAACCTTGGGGATCCACCTCTGCGAGGTGGAGGAACTAGTAATGAGAAACTAAGGTTGATAAACATGAACTGTATCTGTTCAAGGGATGGTTGTGGAGAGAGAGGAGTATTTGACGGGATCATCGATAACCATCATATAAGGATAAGGTTATTGAGTTATCTATTGATGTTTAAGATTAGATTTCTAAAAGGTCAATGCTCCTGATTCATACAAAAGAAGTTCTAAAATGCTATTATATTTCTATACCATCGTTGAATTCACAGTCTGCTTCAATTTCTCTTAGCTCTGAAATGCTGGCTTCTCATTCTAAGCATGTGGAAGACCTTGAAAGTGGTTTCAGCTCAGAGGTGGAGTCCAAATACAAGAAGATGTACGAGGGATGAGGATATGAGTGCATTTATAGCTTTTATGAAGAAGGTTCCCAATTTTTTCTATCACATTTTAATTGAGTATCTATGTCCTTTTCACGAGCCGTGTGGCCTCCAGTGTGGCAACACTTGGCCTCAAATTTGAATGTTGGCCCTTGGTGTGATGCTACAAGCTAAGGCACACCTCACTGGCAACCCACACAAGCTATGTGACACCTCATGAATCGTGTGGAGGAGCCGTGAAGCGGCTTGAGCTTGAAGCCCCACCATTTGGGGCCAAGTGAGGTGCCACGCCCAGTCACACGGGTCATATGGCATGGGACGGGCCGCGAGGCGCTCCATGATGCTTTTGGAGTGAAAATATTTCAAGTGTGGAATCACCGTCTCATAACTTTCAACATAACTTTCCTAAGTTTGGGGAGACGGGAGCACCACACGAACCGTGTGGCTTCACACGGCTCGTGAAGGTGTTCGTTGGTGATCCTCGTGCGAAAATTCTAAGTGGTGGTTAATGATTGCAAATTCCAGAAATTCGTCTAAGTGTTGCTTCATGAACACTCTACACGAACCGTGGAGTGCCACATAGGCCATTTGGCCTCAAGTGAAGTGGCTTTAGGAAAAATTTTCCTCCGATTCATTAATGGCATTTTGGTAAATCCGGCTTTTTCTACTGGTCTATTTGCGATTCCTATGCCGTCCTATGGTCATCTAAAGACCTAAAATTTATTTTCAACATTCAGACCTTATTCCTCATAATTTAAACTCTCTCAAAACAACTCTCAAAGGAACTCTTGTGAAGATTCAAATTAGGAGCAAAGGAACTCAAGTCTTCTTCAAATACTTTGGAGTTCTCTTCATTTTGGTAAAGGTATGTGGGTTATGATCCATGGTTACTTCCAATCAAGGAGACCCAAACTATTTTCAAGAAATCTACATGAATTTTGCTTAATTTTATTTGGGGTTAATATTATGATTCCTTAGATTCCAATAATGAATGGGTTATGTTTATCTATTGATTTTAAGGCGATTTAAGCTTTGAAATATCGAAATTCATCATTTTTATGAATCTATAATTATGCATGTCCCCTTAAAAAGCTTGTTTGAGCATGGATGGTTTATACATGATTTTAAATGTGTATTTAATTATGAGTTTACTTCAATTTCATGTTATTCTATTGATTTTAGATTGAATCTCAATTACCCATGTCATTCCCACATTTTTCATAGCATATGCATTTCATGAGCATTAATTTATGAAATTATGAAGTGGGTTAAGCCCAATTACGTTTTATGAAATGATTTGATATGATATTGGTTATGACAAGAATGTGATCACATATATGTCTATTGATTATGACTCTTTGAGCATTTTGGGTGCTTGCACGATTTTGTATACAAATAGCCTATTCCTATGCATGAGTATATTGACTATGAAATTATAGTTTTGGCATTTGAGCCTAAGTATAAACTGTTATGAATGAGGTTTTGCTTTTAAGCCCAATTGTGCATTGAAATGTTTTGGCAAAACTTGTATCTCTTGAAAGCATGTATGACTATGTATATTATAAATATTTTTGTAGGATGACGACTTAGCACCGATGGATGGAGGGTCCTCTCTCTTTTATTGAACTATGTGCCTAACATAGGTTACTTTCCAAAATGGGATTGCCCATAAGAAAAGTTGCCTCCGAAATGGGGTTGCCCTCCATTAGATAAAATTATATGATATGATATGTTTTATGTGAAAATCTTATCCGAAATAGGGTTTCTTGTAAGGAAGGTTGCTCCATAGGAAAATAGGGTTGCCCGTAAGGTGAAGTATGGTTTATTTTTGGCAAGTAGAGCACCTCTTTACCGGTGAGGAGTTTTCATCGGGATTCTAAGTAATAGCTCGTTTGGTCTTACTTATGTCAGTTGAGGTCACATTTCTACTATATATATGAGCAGCATATGAACTTCATGCATTATTAGTTTCATGACATCTTGCTATATTATGTTCCTTCTTATATCTCATTCTATAATATGCGCCCTTATCATCTAACATGAAAATGTAGGTCTTGGTAATTTTATGCATTTCATCCCGCATACTTAGTACATTCAAATGTACTAACCCATACTCTTCCCTACATGACTTCACCATGTAGGGACCAAGGACTTTGATCATCCACCGTTTGACGCTTAGCTCGGATTCTAAGTTTATTTGTAGTGGTGAGTCCTATATTTCAAGGACAATCCACCATCTTTCCACCTATGACACTTTTGATTCTTTATATGCTTGAGGGTGAGCTCGGGGAATGTCTTGGCCCCCCACCTATGTATGTAGAGGCATTGTTGGATACCTTGTAAACCTCCTTACGTCTTATGCTATGTGTTATGGTTAAATTCTATGTTATGGAATGGCTATCTTTGACTACTATACTTTCCCACACCGTAGAATTGTGTTTACTTGTGTACGCTTTCGAACCGATGATGTGAGTTTTGGTATCTTGAGACTTATGTGGAGACTCCCAGTTCCTATTCGCTGTGTCATATCTAAGTCGTAAGTCCGAGTCATGACAGGGATGGGTAACAATTGATTCAAGGCTTCTATATTTTACGAAAAAGGGTCAAAATTTCCCTAAACTATACAAAATAGACCATTTATGCCCTCCATTACGTTTTCGGATAAAAAATGTCCCTTTTGTTATTCCAAGAGACCACAAATATCCTGAAGATTTAACACCCGTAATTTTTATTGATATGGCAAACCATGTGGGATTGATGCCTCCACCTAAGCATTGCCAACTAGGATTCTTAGAAATTAGACTTTTAGCGGTGACTAAAGTTGCCACAAAATCTCAAAACATTGCTACTAAAGGGTTTTACTAATTTTTACCTATCAATGGCCACCACTTTTTTGTAGCAACTAAAAGTCGCCACCTAAAACCTATGCTTTAAAAAAATTGTTGGTTAATTTTTTATTACAACCTAATTTTCTAAAATTGATTTCCACCTTGAACATACATGCACTAACCTTGCTGGAGATGGAAATATAAAAATTAAATCAATGATTGTATAAGGGTTTTTTTCTCATTAGCTTCACATTGTTCACTAGTGCAATAAAACATTACGATTGATTTACCAATCCAGAAAATACAAAACATCATTCAGTAGTTCAATAAGAAATTTTAATTGATTTACCAATCTAGAAAACACAAAGAATAATTAAAGACTAAAGATGAAACTTATGAAAAAACTGACTTAATAATATAAAACTCCATAACCTTCTAATTGTGGTTGAAGACCTCATAAATAAATGATCGAAGACTAACAACATGTGGCTTAATAGAAAAGAAAAAAATGACTAAATTAGAAGACTCGATCACTAGTAAAGTCTTCTCCAAACATAGCTTTCAAGAACTCTAATTACTCACACCATCATATTATCAATTCAAGAACTTTTCTCCTCTTCTGGCTCAGAAACAACATTTAAATCAAACTTGAGATGCTCAACTTGAATAACACTTGTTGTGTCTTCTAAAACTTTCTCCACCCGCAACTTGATTACCAGGTTCTGCTCCTCCATGTGTTTATCTGGAGGTACTTATGAGCCCGGGTGCATAATCTTATACATTAATATTCATTTTTTTCCTTTCTCCTTCCATGTTTTTAATTCTTTACGGAGATCTTTCAATTCCGCAAAGTGATTGGATTTGCCTCAGCATAATCACGTTGGCGATCCTCTAGTTTTACATAAAAATATTTTTCAATTATTGTTTTTATACTTGTGGAACCACAAGAACATGGTTTTCCACAAGGTGAAAATAGCATAATACCAACATCTGCTCCAGCCCGATACGTAACGCCTGTAGCTCACTTAAGCAAATCCCACATCGAAAAAAGAGAGGGAGTTACTGGGCTATTTGAAGGGGCTTAGAACTTACATGTGCATAGGCCT
>JAPFFP010047137.1:0-10537 GCA_026153255.1 Solanum medicagineum | reverse complement strand
AAATGTGGTTTTACGGTCTAATGTTGGTCTAGGTGCCTAATCGGCACTAGTCATGGCCCCTGGGTTGGGTCGTGACATAACAATAGGTCCGAAGTTATTATACAAAAGCTCAGAATAGTAAAAATAACACAGAAACACAGAATTGACCTTATTATAGATTTGTATACTGAAAAGGACCCAATACATATACCAAAGTGATTTGTATACTTAAAAAGAGTAAACACACATAAAAGGGGATTTGTATTCTGAAAAGGAATCAATACTTATATAAAAGGTATTTATATAGAAAAAACTACGTCATATAGCAAATAGTGCTACATATTTAGAGTGTTCAACTATAGTTTAAAATATTTATCTTATATATACTTTATGTTAAATAACAAATTTTCAGTTATACATCTATCTTAATTAATGGAGCAATAAATGGACTTTTTTTCTATTCTTCTTTTTATATTCTCTCTCTCATAACCCCTAAATTAATGAGATTTCTCTCAATTTATTTGCAGATTACTAATAATTGCATGTTTTGTTTTTAAATTACTATAAATACATATCAATGTTTTGGTCACTTTTTAAAAGTTGTATTTCTATAATTGTATTAAGAGTAAGGGGAAAATTTTAATAAGAGAAAAAAAAACATTCAAAATCTTTTAAAAGAGAAAAAATTTATTAATATTGCTTTCGGTAACAATGCAACAAGAACCGAGAAAATGATACATTTTTGGATTTGCTTTATCCAATTATTTTGTTGATATATTTGAATTTTGAAATACTTTAGCGTGTCATATCAATCCATAGTTATAATTGTGTGGTACACTTATATTCAAATATCAACATTAGTTTTGAATTATCCATTAATGAATATAATATATATATATACACACACACACACACATGGATATTTTTTATATATGAATACAATTGAGTGAAGCAACTAATTATTTATTGTATACATGTTGTAATAATAGTTGTGTTCATTGTATTCAATCAATATATGTATACACGTTAATGTTGTATATATAAGGTATAATAATTGTATTTATTGTATGTTTATTCACCTTATCTGTGTTCTATGTTTTTTTTTAATTTTTTCATTTGTTAAATACATGTATCAATTTGTAAATAGTTGTATTAATTCTGACGAAGAACAATGGAGAAAATTGAAGAACTGGGTAAATTATATCTAAATTTTTTAATATTATTTTTTAATAGTAGATTAATAATTGAAATTTTGTAACTTTAATGCATGTAATTTAAGGGATTACTATTTAAAAATAGAAAATACCTTATTTAGAGCACTAGAATTGATGCATAACAAGATATAAATGAAAATAAAAACTTACCTTTTATACAATGAATGTAGCTAGATAGCCACCTAAATAATAATCATGTATGGTAATTAATATAATTATAGTTATTGAATAACATTAACCCTTAAACTATAGTCATTTCTGTAAGTTTCTCATTTATATATTGACAAGGACCCAATACCTATACAAAAGGAATTTGTATATTTAAAAGGATCAAATACATATACAAAGGTATTTGTATATTGAAAATGACCCAATACACATACAAAATAGGATTTGTATACTGAAAATGACTCAATACATATACCAAAATGATTTGTATATTAAAAAGGACAAAATACACATACAAAAAGGGATTTGTACATTGAAAATGACTCAATACAGATACAACATGGGATTTGTATACTAAAAAAGACCCAATACATTTACCAAAATGATTTGTATATTAAAAAGGAGCAACTACACATACAAAAGGAATTTGTATATTGAAAAGGACCCAATACCTATACCGAAGTTATTTGTATACTGAAAAGGACTCAATATCTATAAAAATGAATTTATACATTGAAAAGGACCCAATACCTATACAAAATGGGATTTGTATACTAAAAAGGACCCAACACATATACCAAAGTGATTTGAATATTGAAAAGGACCAAAATACACATAAAAGGGATTTGTATATTTAAAAGGACTCAATACCTATACCAAAGTGATTTGTATATTGAAAAGGATCCAATACTTATACCAACGTGATTTGTATATTGAAAATGACCCAATACCTATACCAAAGTGATTTGTATACTGAAAATGACCCAATACTTATATCAAAGGAATTTGTATATTTGAAAACTTATACAAAAGTGATTTATGTTGTGAACTAACACAAACGGATTTTGGATATCGATACATCTGCAAATATAGAAATTAATTTCGGCTAACTGAACATTATCGAACCATTTATTTTTAAGAAACAAAAAGATTTATTCCAAAATAACAGATGAAAAATAATAAAAGTCTTTGGACGCTTAATATATCTTGAAGTATCATTTCTGAATTTCTCTGGCCAAATCCGCCTACATTAGGATTAATCATCAATGGATGATTCAAATTTCATAAAAAGAATAAGTTCTAATGAGTGAAAGATATTATCAAACATTTGGCGTCCATTTGATGCATCTAAAAATTATATTGCTACTCTTGTTGCCGCCAATATAAATCTAACCCCTTTGCCTGGTCCCTATACGTATATTGGATATTTTAATGAGCAAACATTCTTCTTAGCAACAATGTTTGAGGAAAAAATAGGAAAGGTTACAAAAATTGAGGTTGTATATATTCACGATTTCTATCAAAGAAATTATATATCCACTGATACCTAGATACAATGAACATTACAAACTACTTATACAACTGAAATAATTATGCAATGGGAGCGAGTTATATAAATAAAATCTTAGAGATAAATTGGTATGTAGTGGCTGCATCATACAAACGAACTTTGCATATTGCAGGCAACATATATATATACAAAATTTTTGTATATTTGAAATGCATACAAATTAAAATAAATACTTAGTCAAAGATAACTGATATAAATCTGCACTAATTATTTAAGTTGAAATAAATAAAAGTTGAATGTAATTTATACAAACTGAACTAATGCATAATGATGCGAAATATATAAATAAAAATCTCGTATATTAGAAAACAGTTACAAGTTGGAATAATTGATATATACAAAATTATTTCACAAAGTGGATACAAATAAATGAAATGTACAAACAACAATTATACAAATGAATTTATACAGAAACAAATAATGCAAACTTTGTAATATACTCTGGCTTTTGTACACTCTAAATTTTGGTAACTTCTACTTTCAATCAAAAGGCCAAACGGGCAGTCACAACATAGACTAAATATACATTTTTTCATTACATAATGGAAGAATTTTATCTCAATGCCTACTCATAAAAAGTTTTCCATACATTGACCCATGAAATCAAACCGATACAATTAGTAACTACCAGACTACATTATTTAACGAACATAAAATTACAAAGCGTCCTTATTCATATAAAACTCAAAATTAAGATTCAAAAGAAAGTTACTCAAGAAAATTGAGGCTTATTCCTACTTGAACGCCTATTGTAACTTGCAACTTTGCATGTACCACACGTATTTTTTGCTCTAACACCGAGCAACTCTCTTGTTTACTTTTCGCAAATTTTCTTTTTCGGCCTTCCAAGAGATCGTTTGAATACTGGAGGGAGAACTACATCACCCAATATGTATTCTGGAACAATCTAATCAGTTGCATTAGGCAAGGGATATATTGGCAAGTCATAACTCTTCAAGACGGTCCGTGGTTTGTATAAATCCAAGCAATATTCATCGGGATCAAGATTTTTCCACTTCATCACAACCCAAGAATGTCCGCATGGTATTTCTTCACATTGAAACCTTCCATAATTGCATGTTTTTTCTGAAGATAAACCACAAAATGTCTACCATCATCATTCACATTATACACGCATTCGGTAGATGACACAACCCGATATAGGTTTTCAAAAAAAATTTATGAACAAAATATAACAAATAGCTTCAATCAAAATCAGTCACCAAAAGAATCAATGCATACATTTTTCATTACATGACTTTACATATCCTTCAAACATTTGTATAAACACAACACAAAGCGCAACCCTCAAAAGGAGCAAACACATACAAAAGGGTTTTGTATGTGTGTGTATATACACACACACTCTCACACACACACAATGGGATTTATATTATTGAAAAGGATCTAAATATATACAAAACGGGATTTGTATACTGAAAAGGATCCAATACATATACCAAAGTGATTTGTATACTTAAAAGGAGCAAATACACATGTAAAATGAATTTGTATATTGAAAAGGACCCAGATACATATATACAAAAAGGATATGTATACTTAAAAAAAGACACAATAGATATACCAAAGTGATTTGTATACTTAAAAGGAGTAAACACACATACAAAAGTGATTTGTATTTTGAAACAGACCCAATACCTATACAAAAGGGATTTATATACTGATAAGGACCCAATACCTGTGCATAAGGGAATTGTATATTGAAAAGGACCAAATACATCTACAAAGAGATTTGTATATTGAAAATGACCCGATACATATACAAAATGGGTTTTATATACTGCAAAAGACTCAATACATATACCAAAGTGATTTGTATATTGAAAAGGACAAAATACACATAGAAAAAGGAATTTGTATATTGAAAATGACTCAAGACACACACAAAATGGGATTTGTATGCTGAAAAGAACCCAATACATATACCAAAATGATTTGTATATTAAAAAGGAGCAACTACACATAAAAAAGAGATTTGTATATTGACAAGGACCCGATAGCTATACCAAACTGATTTGTGTACTGAAAAGAACCCAATTTTTCATGACCCAACCTTTCAAGTCATGATAGCGCCTATTATATCCCACAAAAAGGCAAGCCAACCTTGAACTCACGGTACCTGTCTTGAATCACTAATCATAACACATACTAGCAACATAACATAAAACCAATCACAACCTACCTAGAACCTGAAAGTCACATGTCAGAGTTACTATAGACTCAAAATAAAGCATATACATAGCTATATAAATAACCAGGAGAACTCCTACATATACATGTCAAAACTGTAATTGTATAGGGCCAGTGTCTGAATACAAAAGACGGCCTAGAAAACAAAAGGATACTATAGAATATCCAAAGTTGTTGATGCTCATAAAGCCTCCTGAAGCATCTACAAGCCCCCAAATAAATGGCAACGGCTCATACCCGAACCTGCACCACAAGTAGATGTAGAAAAATAGGGATGAGTACTGATGAAAGACACCTGGTGGGCATCATTAGGCGACTGAGTGAAATATAGTAAATATGGTAAGAACAAAAGGATTGAAATGCAGTAGTGCTAGCTATCTGAACCACAGGTCAAAGGATAAGCATGTTTAGAGAACCACGGAACCTCAACTGAACGAATCCAAGCAATATACAATGATACTGACTAACGGAACCCAAAGATCAAGTGTCAACCATGCCGATGGCATAAGGAGAATCCAACTAGTAATGACCGTATATATCATGCTGAAATGTGGCACCTGATCCCATACTATCTTGTATTGCACAACTAGGCAAGACCAAGGGGATCTTATTGAGCAGAACAAGGTAATGCATACGAGACCAAGTAACAAATCCAAATCAAACCATATTACAACTATGACACAGTCCGAGAATAGTGTTGTACATGGATGTAAGACCCTAGTGTCTATGCCTATACAATAACTGAGCCCCCATAAGCCCAGAAGGTACACCCACGCACAACCAAGGTGTGTGTATAGGTGTAAGGGTACAGGGATTGATAGCAGATCATATGAGATCTCAACCAATGTATGATGCAGTATCACATGAGGACTCGAACCCTTATCTATCACCCGGGACCTCAAAACCCTACACCAACAACCATGGCCTCGGACCCCCTTCCCGACCTGGCCTCCGACAAGAGAAGTCAGCCAGGACTAAGTGATCTGACAATCAACTAGGACTCATACCCAGGAAAAATTAACTTGGCCTCGAACCCAAGAAAAATCAACTGAGCCTCGAGCCCATGAATAGTCAACTAGGCATCGAACCTAGGAACAATCATCAGGGCCTCGAACCCCATAATAGATATCTGCTTAGTTGATCTACCAAGATCTGTGCCTCTCAAGTCACACATGTGTACATGTAACAATACAGGCTCTAAATGATGCAAATATAGGGTGCCACTGGTTTAAGCCCACGCTAAGGCCCAACAGAAAGAAGATAACTAGAGGTATCACAAGTATCCAGAGCAATAGTAACCCATCCCACTAATACATATAATCCGTAGCCAAGACAACAACATATATGTAAGCCGGCAGACAAAGGTAATAAGTTCCCAAAATAAACAGTACGCAAGCCAACTGATAAATTCAATAATTATATAGAATAACAACAGACAATCCAGTTAAGTCCCACAGTATGACAGAAATCTCACAATTAGGATCACAACCCCATCAATGAGTAACTAAGGGTCTAGGATACCAGTAATATCGCAATAGTAGAATCACTGTGCGTAACCTGGAATATAACTAGCAACCATTTCCCCAGAACGTAGTATGTCCCCCCAGTATCAGATACTCCAACAAGTGTATAGGTAGCCAAATAGGTTGACGTGACAAAAAAAGCAGTAGAGGATTGAGCCTAACCATAGACAAGTTCATTACAGTCCCTAACAACTTACCGACATCCAGAATAACCATCGATAACCTAATAGCTAAATATGATAAATATCTAGAACAATCAATATCAATATAATCATATGAACAGAGTCTAATATATATCATGGGACATGGCTAACAATCAGCCCCAAGTATATATATCAATAGTGCCAGACCACTTCCATAGGTAAATAAGTGTCAAGTTAGGAGTACGTACTAACCACGTGGCATTAATACAAATTTAACCTTCAACATGCTTATTCACAACTTAGTGGTTCTAAAATCTAGCTAGAATAATATATACAGTTATCACAAAGTCCCACACAATGATCACAAGTTCAACCTATCAAGTATAACCTATACTCTATAAATCTCATTAACATACAAACACACCACATAATTCAACTCAGTCTAGGGGAATGAGAGCCTTAAGCCAGACATAATCATAGCATGAGTAGCAAGCAATTTGAATTATACCAAGTATAAACAGGTATCAATATTAGTAGGCTCAATAGGGTAAATCAGCACTTAAACATACAAACATATGAACTGAGCTAGCGTCAACAATTAACTTACCTCAGACACATTAACTTACCTCAGACACACTTTATCTAATTTTCACAATTCTTGCCAGAAGCATTCACAGTCCACACAACATCAACGCCAGCTCACATAACAGATACAGGTAATACAGAATCCAAATGATGATTTCATCCTCAACAACATGCATATGTATCTTACTCTGAACTTCTAGCAACAAACAAGCTCCTATTGTACATATATTTCAGTTCAGCCTAGAGGTAAGGAAAGTCTAGCCAACCTAGAAGGTGACTCCATGCGCTTTGGATCAATCCAAGTGAGCTTTACCTTGTCCAACCGCCTCCAAATACCAGTCAGCTGTCAAAATATGAATCACAATATAATTACAGCTATTTTAATTATAACATCTCAAAAGATAAGGAAAGATACATCAACTACGACTAAAAAGGAGAAAAATGGGAGCCTACACTCAAAATACCAAATCAACCGCTATAAAATGATCCTTGCATCACCCTGAGTCTATAGGTAGAAATTGAGCTCAAAATGAGGCCCAAAACAATAAGAAACAACCCTAAAATTGGGTGACATTTCTTATCGAATTATACATACTATACAACAACTTTCTCTTTAAATTACTCAAAAATATTGTCAAATTAATGGAATCTGAATATACCATGGCGTAGGTCTCGTAAAGTCATACAATTTAGACCAAATTTCACTCAATTTCAATAAGAAAGACTGATATATCATGTTCAGATTTTTTTTTCAAAAAATCACAACATAAACAACAACTAAAATCACATTTTCGCACCAAAAAGCTCTATCGGTTAATTTCGACATTACCACAGTGTGAGCCTTGCTAAAACACACAGAATAAACTCAAAGTTTACCAAAATTTGTCTTAAATAGATAAGAAATTGCATGTCAAAGTTTCAAAAAATATTTCCAATAACCACCCAGAAAAACATCAAAATGTACCATAAAACAACACGCCGAAATCAATTTTTGACACTTCTGCGATGTTCCTATCAAAAAAATACACAAATTAGCCTTTTTAATCTTTGATCCAAAATGAGAGAGAAATTTCTATTTGAATTAGCCCTGCTTAATTTTTCATGCTTATGGAAAGTTTCCAAATATATATACCCTTTTTCCTTTTTTATTTTGAATTTTTCGCCACCTTATCGGCAAGGAAAAAGCTTGAGCGACTGACCAGGAACGTGAGGAACCACCTTCCAGGTAGGGTAAGCTTCTTTAACCCTTAAACTGAGTTGAAATATGTGGATGTTTAAGATGAAATGTGTGAGTGTGATGTATATAAGCTTAAGGTTCACTGATCTTAGCTGTACACAGGTACCGTCTAGTAGGGTCCTGTGGATGGGTGTGGAGACGTCCGTAACTTATCTCCAGGAGGCTACGGGATGTTTAGAAAACTTTCTGTGTTATTGATTCTGGATGAGTGATATTGTCAATGGTCCATCGATTTTTGGGAATCTGATTTGATTATTCTTTTGCAAATATGCTACGTAGAGGTCAGACGCCGAGCAGAGGTAGGGTTGAATCATCAGTCCCAGATAAGCCTCTAGAGCCCACTAAGTAGACACAGGATGCCCCAGCTTCCCCATAGCTGGAGGCACTAGTTCCCCCATCTGCTTTTGTGGTCACACCTGAGGTATTCAGGGTGGATTGTGAACATTTCTAATAAAGATTATAAAAGCAAGATAGGTTGCAACTGAGGCAAGCTAAGCATTAATACTACCTGTATACATGCATTTGATTATTTAACTGCTAGTTGTAAGATATAATGGCTTATGGGGTAGATAGTTGATTAAGAGCTACACAGTGGACTGGTTTTGGTATATATCTATGATTCTGATAGCCCTATTTGTCTGAATACCTATGATTCGATGTGTACTATCTGTAGTCATTTGGAGTACTTGTGGCTGCCTAGATTGTGGTTTAATTTCCCTTGTTTAGACATAATTCTGTATTGCTTTGTGACATATATGATTATGTTTACCGTTGTTAACCATTGTACACTTGCTATACTTGTTGGTAACTAGGGGAAACATACTATATTCTGGGAAATATTATGAGCGTACTTCTAATTGGGCCTTGTGACTCTTGATATAAGATACGATGCTACTAAACTTTTGGTGGGCTAGAAACAGGGATATGACCCTGTTAGGGGAATGTATGCCCTATGATTGATACATATGTCTACTTCGATACTTGTTTACCTATATGGGTGTTTTGGTACTGATGCTATGTAATATTTAAGAGGCGAGTGTAGTGTCTTACTCCAGTTGGTTGGTTTGAGCCTACCGAGTCGGGCCTGTATGGTATAGACTTATTACAGGATGCCTTAGCCAAGGTTTGTGGTATTCAGGATAGACTGAGGAGTTCCTAGTCGGCACCTTGGTTATGCCAACCATGGACGTCGATTTGTACAGTTTGAGATTTGAGACAGAGTAATTCTGAGGGTGTCACCCTTGAGAAAAGTCATGCGAATCGAAAGGCGAGGTGTGAAACGATCCCAAAACATTCCTGAAAATGTGCCTCAAAATGCATGGAATTTTAAGTTCTATATATCTCAAAATCCGTATGCGATATCAGAAATTCGACTTCATATTCTTGTTCAGGGGATCAAAATTAGGGGGGAAAGGGTCTAACCCCAATTTAAGAGCGAAAGATTAGCAATTATGAATTTTCAAGTGAAATTTTCTAGTGAGCAATCCGCGCCCCAGGCACAACGCGCCAAGGGAGCACAGATGGAGAAAAGTTTTCTTTGCCTCCTCTCTGCGATGCGGAGAGGTCTATTTTTCTGTCCAGTGATTTTCGGTGCGGTCCAAGACTTAAAAGTCTTGGGACTAAGTGTTCCCAAATGTGTTTTTATCCATACTTAGCCTTATTTCACCCTCATATCATCCAAAATATTTTTCAATACTCACTAAAACTTAGCCATATTTTCTCTCCCAAATTTATGTCTCAAACCCTCATCCTAAGCTAAGATTTTCCTTCAAGGTACTTCTTCAAGCTTCAAGTCTCCATCTCCAATCTTCACCAAGTTCATCTCCAAGCTAAGGAATGTGGGTTTCTTTCATGAGTTCCTTACACCCATGATATCCAAGCCTCTTTTTACTCAAATTGCATGATTTAAAGTTGATTTACATATAGATCTTGATTATTATGAAATTCACTGCATACTATGTTAAAGTTATGTGAAATTGTAACTGTTTTGCTATGTTTTGAGCTATAAATCTTTGATCTAGTGCAAGATTTGAGGAAGGGTTTTGATGTATGTTGCTTGAGGGTATTGCAAGGTGTTGATTGATGGTTTTACAATGGATTTTCTTGCATGATTTCATCTCTATATT
>JAPFFP010047136.1:0-10537 GCA_026153255.1 Solanum medicagineum | reverse complement strand
TGCTTTGGACCTTCAACTCCTCAAGAAACCACATCCGGACATTTTATCAAACACTTAGAGGGTGTTTAATGCTAGTAATAAACCATGAAATATAGAAATGAAATCATGAAAGAAAATCTATTGTAAAACCATCAATAAACGCGTTGGAACAACCTCTAGAAATATACATCAAAACCCCTCATTAAATCTCACGATAGATCAAAGATTTATAGCTCAAAACATAGCAAAACAGTCACAACTTTGCATAACTTTAAAATTGTTTGCAGTGAATTTCATAATATTCAAGACTCATTTGTAAATCAACTTTAAATCATGCAATTGGAGTAAAAGGAGGCTTGGGTATCATGGTTTAAAGGAACCCATGAAAGAAACCCCAATGCCTCAGTTTAGAGATAAACTTGGTAAAGATTGGAGATGGAGACTTGGAGCTTGAAGAAGAACCTTGAAGGAGAACCTTAGCTTAGGATAAGAGCTTGGGACTTGAATTTGGGAGTGAAAATATGGCTAACTATTTTAGTGAGTATAGGGAAATATTTAGGATGATATGAGGGCGAAATTTGGCTAAGTATAGGTAAAAACATGTTTGGGAACACTTAGGTTCAAGACCCAAAAGCCTTGGACTGAGATAGAAATCACTGGCAACAAAATACACAGGTCCGTATCTGGTCCATGATGTGGACCTATCGCAGAGGCCAAAATAATATATGTCCATGACAGCTGCACGTCACGGTGCTGTCGCGGATCTATTCTGGATAAGAATAATTATGAAAATTAAAATTGCTAATAGTTTGCTCTTAAATTGGGGTTAGACCCTTCTCCATCTAATTTTTACCCCCTGATCAAGAATATGAATTCAAATTTTCAAAATAATAAACGAATTTTGAGATATATGGAAATTAAAATTTTGGCCATTCCAAGGCACGTTTCCAGGCACTTTTTGGGGTCGTTTCAATAGCATGCACATGTGTTCCTCAAACATGCTCCATCATGCCTCCTCCTACATTTCGGGCATCTAGGACGAATCACCCCATTGTCACCCCTCTAAGCCCTTTTATGCTTATGAGGACACTCCTTTATTGTATGGCCCATCTCCCCACAACAATAACAAACATTAGTACCTTTCAAGATGGGCCATCATGGCCTCTACCATACCTTGGGCACCTAGCATAAGGTACCACACCACCTCTACCTCTCACTTTGGAACTCACCCCCATTACGGGCCCTCATGGCCTCACTACCTCCCTTCTCACCACTAGAAGTCTCAGGAGCACCCACTTGTTGATTGAGTTGTGTTGCCAATGTTTTCACTGCTTTGGCCATTACCCATAGAGCATTACGAACATCTGCATTCAACATATCACCATCTTGAGTAGCTTGAGACATATCCTGAAATGTAACTATTAGGGGTAAGCAATAAGCCCTAGGGACCTAACTCTATGGCACAATATGGATCACAAAGAAGTGAAACATTTCATAGAACACCTCATAGCCTCCTACTCATAGTTGTGGTGCACAACATAACCATGAATAAGACTCTAATCAACACTGTGTGTTGGACTCCGAGGATGTATCCACCTAGTGCTCTGATACCATCTTTATCACGACCCAAGCCTAGGGCCTAGACGTGACCAACGAATGGGAAATCCGAAGGAACCCCAAACAAGCCTCTAAGCATATCATTATACATCCTTGGTCGCGAAAGCAATATAAAAGAACACAAGAAACTTAAACAAGGGGAATTAGGACTAAGGGAGAGAGATTAATACTTAAATAACATGTAAAAGTTTGGAAAACAAGGGAAAGGGACTAAGGGGAAAACTTGCATAACATCATAATCAAGAGACGAAGGAGTCAAGGCTCATAATATAGATACATAGCACGTACAACACCTCTACTGCATAGATAGGAGTGGGGGCCAAGTCAAAGCAACCGGGCTCACCCTCATAGTCAAAATAGAACATAAAGAAGAGTGTCTAAATGCATAGTAAGAGAAACATAGACTAGGGTCCCCAAAGTGGAGGACTTACCAACTAGCTTGAGTAGCAACGAACTAGCCACGTGGAGGAGGAGGATGATCAACTTGGGCTCTGGATCCTACATGGTTATATCATGTAGGCAAGAGTATGCTACGTTTGAATGTACTAAGTTTGTAGGATGCAATGCAACAAGAATTAGGCATTATAGTCAAAATGCATAATGTTAAGCAATAGGAATAATATAACAGTATGGCATGTTTGATCAATGCTTAAGTAAATCATGCTTAAGTAACTCATGCTTATATATGATATCATATGTGTAGAAGAGACCAAGCTAGCTATTTCAAGGTATAAAAACCTTGGTGGTTGTGTGGTACGAACCCCTTATATGGTTGATGATAATCACACCTTATCAACATAGTGGCGAAGTACAAACCCCTCACATGGTTGATGAGTACCACCCCCCACCATGGTTACCCGGGCTCTTATTCCCCCGGATTGGGTATGGTCTAATGCAACACTCTACATAGAGTATATCATATACATAAGCTCATTTCATCATCATATAGTCATTCATATCATATCTCACGCTTTGGACCTTCAACTCCTCAAGAAATCACATCTGGACATTTTATCAAACACTTAGATGGTGTGTAATGCTAATGTAAAACCATGAAATAAAGAGGTGAAATCATGCAAGAAAATCTATTGTAAAACCATTAATCAAAACCTTGCAACACCATTAAGTAATATACATCAAAATCCCTCATCAAATCTTATAATAGATCCAAGATTTATAGCTCAAAACATATGAAAATAGTCACAACTTTACATAGCTTTAACATAGTGTGCAGTAAATTTCTAATATGCAACACCCGTTTGTAAATCAACTTTAAGTCATTCAATTTGAGTAAAAGGATGCTTGGGTATCATGGGTGAAAAGAACGCATGAACGAGACCCACATACATTAGATTTGGAGAAGCTCTTGAAGAAGAATTTAATGAAGACTTGAAGCTTGAGTGAAATACTTGATGAAATCCTTAAGATTGGTCTTTAGTTTTGGGACTTTCATCTTGAGATAAATATTAGTGTAAGTGTTTGAGTGTGTATTGGGGAATGTTTAGCATGATTTGACGGTAAAATAAGGCTAAGCATAGTATTTTCAAGCCCAAGACTTGAAAATCCTGGACCGAAATAAAAAAATAGGAACAAAATAATACTGGTTCGCTACGCGGATTACTCACTGGAATTTGCATTCCTGCACAAATACGTTCTATGAAAACAGGCATAAATTCTTCATTTGTACTTGGAATGAGGTGAAATCAAGTGTATTGGAAAGATAATTTAAAGAGCTTTAATTTGATAGGTTGTGGGCCACCCAGGTCTTTGTGTGCTAAGAGATATGCCCCTTGAAATTTACCCTTCTAACTCGCGTTTTTGCGATTTTCGGTTTTTAATACGGTTACTCTAAAATTTAGGTTAGACCCATTTCCCACTCAATTTGACTCCTTAAACAAAAATATAAAGTCAGATTTTCGAAATAACAAATAAGTTTTAGATATATGGAAATTATGATTCTGGACACTTCCGAGGCACATTTTTGGGCACTTTTTGGGGTTGTTTCAATATCCCCAATTTGAAATATAAGAAAACTACGATTATGGGGCAACCTTAAGCAAAAGTGGGGCATTTCAACATTGGTTGGTAGCCATTGTCCCTTAACTATGTGCTACCACAGGATATTTGTAAATCCTACCGAAAAGACAGTATGTAAGGTAAGGACAAATCTTAACTCCAAACCGAAAAGATTATATTGTAAGGTAAGGACATCTCTTAACTCCTACCTAAAATATTGTATCGTAAGGTAAGGACATCTTATTTTACTTACCGAAAAGGCCATGTCGTAAGGTAGGGATATTTGTAACACTCTCCAAAAAGGTTATATCGTAATGTGAGTAGATGGTCTACCTTGGCAAAGTAGACCATTCCTTTATTCAGTGTATTGTGAACACCAGGATTCTAAATAGTACCTTGCTTGGTCTTATTATCGGTTATGGTCCTTTTCCATTATGTATGATATGTTTTGTGATATGGTAATCCTCATCCATGTTCTCACTAAGGCATTGAGCATTTATTGCATATTGAGCTTGTATCTATTAATTATGATTATGAATATTGCTTAATTATGGCTTATATTCTTTGTTACATTTGCACCCGTATAACTAGTGCATTTAAACATACTAACGCATACTTTTGTCCTGCATGATATAACCATGTAGGAACCGGAGCTCCTTTCAATCCTCCTCCTTCACTTTGTTAATCGATTCGGTGAAGAATTACCATTACTGAGTCCTCCATACTCGGGGACAATATCTATTTACTTTCATGCCTTTATTTGACGGTGAGCCGGGGGGATGTCTTGGCCCCCATCCTATTTGTATTTAGAGGTGTTGTTTGATACATGGGTTGTATGTTACGAGCTCGACTTTTACTATGTCTATGTATTGTTGGAGGTTTCCCTTAGTCCCTTATTTCCTTTTCATGGTGAATGTTTGTTATGTTGATAAGATGGAAATCCCAAGTCCCTAAATGCTCCCATAGCATGAATCATACTTATCTGCTCCTTAGACTTATTGGCTATGTGATTCATGCTTAACCTCTTCCCTACAACATCCCCAAAGAGTGAGTCCAAATCCCTATTTCCCTTAGAAATTATGTGTTATATGTTTATTGCTCTTTTATGCTTTTGCAAAACCAAGGATGTTCTATGCATACTTAAGAGGGTTGTTTGGGAAGCTTTCGGTTCCCATTCGCGGTGTTATGCCTAGATCTTTGGCTCGGGGCATGACAAACCTTGATATTAGAGAACTGGGTTTGTAAATAGTCTTAATAAATCCAACACACCGTGTCGAGTAGAGTTTTTTTCATGGTTGTGAAGCACGCCACTATGAATAGGAGCCTGTGAGGCATTCTAGGAAATGAATCGCTTCTTCATGATCCATTTTATACGGTAGAGATAAATCCTCTATGGTTTATTTCTGATAATACCCATTATATTTCAGAATATGTCTCAAGATCGTCAGAATGGTGGAAAGGATGGTCACAATCCCCCTCTTGGTGATCAACTTTTCAACAATGACATATCTAACGTGAGAGATTCGCTATGCTCTTATTGGCCAAAGTTGCAACCGCTCAACTAAACCAGCAAAAAGGTACCCCTTGAATTACAAATGATAAGAGAAGGGAGAGGAAGGCTAAGAGGGCCCGAGTTGATGGTGCTTCCTCTTTTACTCATCCACCAGCTTCTAAGCATAAAAAAGGAATGCTCTCATTCACCATTTGGCAAAGGTGTGGTCGGAAGCATCAAGAAAAGTGTTTGGCTAGCACTGGGGGTTGTTTCAAGTGTTGTGACATTGGGAATAAGATAAAGGACTGCCTTATAGCCTCTGAGGAAGGGAGAAAGAGAGCTCAATTTGAGGGTAGACTTCCATGTGCTAAACCCGGGATAATGGTGCACCAAATCCTCCTAGCTGCCCAAAATGTGGAGGGAATCATGCCGACACATGTTTGAGAAACATGGGTGCATGTTTTCGTTGTGGTAAGATGGGCTACAAGATTGTTGATTGTCAATATGCTCAAAGGAAAGGTAAAGATGATCGTCCTCTAGGACATGGTGCTCATGAAACTCACAAGGAACAAGGTGGTGCCAAGGGTAATGGTGCTACTATTCTCAAGTGTCAAGGTGAGGTTGTTGGTGGTCAAGCTTCTCCTTCGTGCCACAAGTGTGGAAGGTACCATCCGGGAGATTGTTTGGCCAGTTCAAGTGCATGTTTTGGGTGTGGCACAAAGGAACCTACATTGAGATATTGTCCATGGGTCACTAAGAATTATGAAGATGGTTGTCGACGATCACAACCATACCCTTCTAAGTTTCTCCAGACTTAGTATGGTGTTTCACCCAGTGCGTTAAAGGTTTCATGATTACGACGTCTATGTTTATTTGGATATGGATGCTATTTTCTCTTTCATTATGCTAATTGTTTCTAATAAGCGTCACATATGTCCCGCATTATTATAACCCTTTGAGTTGTCTGCCCTCGTTGGTGAGTCTATTATCACTAGAAGAGTCTATAGGAGTAGTCACGTGCCTATATCTCATAGAGTCTTGCCTTGTGATTTTGTTGAGCTTGACTAGTAGAGTTCATATCATTCTTGGGATGGATTGGTTACATGCATATCATACTTCTGTTGATTGTAGAACCCATACAGTTAAGTAAACTCCTAATGAGCCCGTCCTTGGGTTGGAGGAAGGTCATAATCTGGTGGTGAAGCTTAGGTTCATCTCTTGTCTTAAGGTCTAAAAATTGATTTCTAAGGGTTCTATAAGGCTAACAAGTCCCTATGGGGTGCGCCGGTGTTTATTGTAAGAAAGAAAGATGTCTTATTGGACTAGAATGATGATGTCATTTGATTTACTAATGCACCAGTGATATTTATGGGTCTCATGAATAGGGTCTTTAAACCCTACCTTGGTATTGGTGGTGTTCATGGATGACACTTTGATTTATTCCCGAAGTGAAGAGGAGCATGTGAGGCTTTTGAGGGTAGTGTTGCAAGCCTAGAAGGAAAGAAAGTTATTTGCTAAGTTTGATAAATAAGGGTTATGATTAAAATAAGTTGGATTCATTGGGCATGTGGTGTAAGGTGAGGGAGTCAAAGTGAATTCCAAGAAAAAGGAAGTTCATTGATTGACTAGGTTGGGAGTTAGGTTAGATGAGGTCTAAAGATGGATGGATGGTGGTTCTAGGTTCTTCCAACCCTTCTTTAATTGAATAGGTCTAATCTAAGCAGGACCTTGACCCTGCTTTGTTAGAGTTGAAAGCAATGGTGAAGGATGGCAAGATAGAGGTTTTCTCCCAAGGGGGAGATGGTGTCCTTAGGTACCAAGGTAGGTTGGGTATGCCAAATGTTGATGGCTTGAAGGATTTGATTTTTAAAGAGGAACATCACCTATTATATCCACTCAGATTCTAAAATGATGTATAGAGATTAGAAAGGGGTATATTAGTTGGGTGTAATTGAAAGTCTCACCCACGAAGGGTGTTTTTCATCTTGGCAAGAAAGGTAATTTGAGTCCAAGGATTGTGGGTCCTTACAAAATGTTGATGATGGTTGGTAACGTAGCTTATGAACATGAGTTGCCATATGAGATGGAGTTGGTTCATCCCGTATTCCATGTGTCTATGTTGAGGAAGAGCATAGATGACCCAAACTCTATAGTGCCTTTAGAAGTTGTAGGTGTTGTGAAGGAAAACTTGACATTTGAAGAAGTTTCCATGGAAATATTTAATTGACAAGTAAAGAGGTTGAGGAATGAGGTGCAGCATTTGTCAAATTCCTTTGGAGAAAGCAGCAGGCCAAAAGTGTTACTAGGGAAGCTGAAGTAGACATTAATAAGTGATAATCCTATCTCTTCCATTCTAGTCAAGCTTAGGGTACTACGATCCTTCCTATTTTAGAACCTCTTCTCCTTGAATGTCATTCTCATGCTATTTATGCATGGTTATGTGATTTTGATGTTGTATTGTAAATGCTATTTGAGACATGGTTTAAAGGTTTTCGTGGTGCATATATTGCATTTGGCATATGGTGTATGTATTCCATTCCTTAGGGCTTGCCTTAGCATATTCGGGGACGAATTTTCCTAAAGTGGAGATATTGTAAGAACCCGCCTATGAGGAGTAGGAAAAATGCAAGAAAATAAGATTTGGAAATTTTTTGGAACAATCAGCTTCTATGAGGAGGTTTTATGAGCAGTAAATCTTTGTATGACCCGTAAGTTGGTTCATGGAACCTTGGGCAGACTTGGTGAAATTGGGATCGTTTAGGAATTCAATCTACAACTCATCAGAAAGCCTGTAAAATCTTTTACAAGCCGTAGATCGTGTCGTGGAATGTAAATCAGAGAAGGATCTCTCAAAGTCTGAAAAGCTATCAAACAAAACCCCTACTACGGCCTGTAGAATGGACCACGACTCGTAAATGTGGAATCATGGTCCTTTTTGGTGGATTTTCTTTTATAATGGTTATTTCCAACCTTTCCTATTCCCTTGACAGCCTCATCTAGCCCCTCTATGACACCTCATGCAATTCTAAGCCCCTCTCTCATCATGTCGATGCAAACGATTCCTATCGCATATATTCTAGCACGAGTTAGTGTATGTGTCTATATAAATGTTCATATATCTTAGCACACAATGAATTAGATGCTAGGCTACCCACAAAATGAAAGCTCTTTGAATTATCTTTCCAACGCAACTGGTTTCACCGAATTTGGAGTTTGGACCAAAATGTTATGCCCATTTTAGTGAAGCACTGTCATGGTGCCAGTTTATACGGCCCTCCTTATGGGCTGTGGATTGACTTAAGGCTCGTGAACGGTTTTTCATGGAAACCATCCAGCTAGTTTTAAAAGGGCTATTTTTGTCCTTTCCTCATACCCTAGCCCAATACAATGTCATTTTGGCCTCTATTGTGCCCCTTATCAGCATATACAACCCTAATTTACCACATTCATTCTCATTCCAAAAACACTCTAAGTCTCAAAACTCTCTCAAGCTTTCTCAAGGTGTTCAAGCGTGAAGGAAAATGAGGGTTTTCGGTTTTCCATCTCCAATCATATTTTCTCCACCAGAATCACACCAAGGTATGCAGGATTGATTGTGGGAACCTTCCTTCCAACAAGTCCAACCATTCTTCTTCTCCAACTACATGAAATTTATGGATCTTTATGGGTATTTTATGAACTCTTGCCTATGATGTTACTATTATGCATTATGTGTTGGTTTATTCTTATGCATCATCATGAAGTGAAATATCATGTGAAATTTATGGATTTTTATGAGGGTTGAGGAAGTCTAGGCTTTACTTGGTAAGGTTGGTTACTTTGAATGATTTTAAAAGAGGGACTTTACTTGCACTTCTCATGTCTTAAGCCTTGGCCTTTTGCATGATTTGAGCATAAATATGTACCCCACCGTATTTTTAACAAAGATGTATTCCAAACTTCCTATGTGGGTATAGGTCTTATGGTGCGACACATGAGCTACTCTTTGATGAATGTTGAGCTATTTTAGATTATGCATGCTATGACTATAATTATGATGTCGGGTTTGTATAAGATGAGTTTCATGTTTCCATGTCCATGTTTGGAAGGATTATGTATATGATTATGATGGGTTGATCAAGAATAATTCAAACTATGATTTCTCATTATATGTCTTGAAATATAATCTCTAAATATTGAGCGTTCTACTTCAATGATGGTGGTTGAATTTAATGGCTTTAAAATGAATTGATCTTACTCCTCTCATATTGTATACTCTTGAATTGCATGATTTCAAGCTTATGTGTGTATTACCCACCACATTTTGAATAAGTATTTGACTAGGTCCTATGTTGACGGAAGTCTTATTGTAAGACATATGATTATAAATATTGTATATGTTGAAGGGCTATTATTCATACTATGAGCTGTTGGATGCTATAAATAATATGGAGCCCTTTTCATTGATATTATAATGTAATGGTCTGATCAGCTACTTATGATACTACCATGAAATATGAAGCTTTGTATAATATGGCTATATATATAAATTGAGTATTCCTTTGGATTGTTGACCGAGCATCGAGAAGACCTTGATTGGTAGCCAGTGTCCCTTAACTATCTGCAACCATAGGATATTTGCAAATCCTACTAAAAAGATTGCATCATAAGGTAAGTACACCTCTTAACTCCCCCAAAAAGATTATATCGAAAGGTAAGGATATCTCTTAACTCCTATCGAAAAGATTTTATCGTAAGGTAAGGACATCATATTTTACCAATCAAAAGGCCATGTCGTAAGGTAGGTATATTTGTAACACTCTTTAGAAAGGTTATATCGTAAGGTGAGTGGATGGTCTACCTTGGCAAAGTAGTCCACTCCGTTATTCAGTGTAGAGTGAACACCGGGATTCTCAGTCGTAGCTCGCTTGGTCTTATTTATCAGTTATGGTCCTTTCACATCTATGTATTGTATGTTTTGTGATACGATAATCCTCATGCATATTTTGACTAAGGCATTGATCTTTTATTTCATATTGAGTTTATATCTGTTGATTATGATTATGCATATTGCTTAATTATGGCTTATATTCGTTGTTGCATTTGCAGGCCGCATACTTAGTACATTCAAATATACTAACACATACTTTTTGCCTACATAATCTAACCATTTAGGAATCAAAGCTCTTTTCCAATCTCCTCCTTCATGCGGTTAATCGATACGGTGAAGCCTTGCCATTAGAGAGCCCTCCACACTTGGGGACAATATCCATTTACTTTCATGCTTTTATTTGGACTACTTTATTTTTGGAACTTTCTTTGAGGGTGAGCTCTGGAGATGTCCTGGCCTCTGTTCCATTTATAATTAGAGGTGGTGTTAGATACATGGGTTGTATGTTATGAACTCAACTCTTACTATGTTTATGTATTATTGGAGTTTTCCCTTAGTCCCTT
>JAPFFP010047135.1:0-10537 GCA_026153255.1 Solanum medicagineum | reverse complement strand
GTCTCCGTTTAGCTAGCAAATTTAAGCTAAGCAAATAGGTGACTCACCTGCTAGCTTACTAAGTCCTACAAGCACCTTACTTCTCTCACTTCATTTAAAGTCGTGATCTCCTTCATTTGACTTAAAACTTATTTGTACTCGACGCTCTTCAGCGTTAGATGTACATATCGCACTCTAATTCGAGATTCAAGCACTTCTAAAAATTGGCGCTAATTTGAAAAGCCATATCATGTTTCATATGCATAGAACTATGTTGTAAAATGTGGGGTGTTACAATTTTTGGGCATTTTTGGGGCGTTTCAGTAAGATCATATAGCCCAGTATCAATTACATATGTGGATCTCATTCCATTACTCATGTAATATAGCTCCTACCAATACTCATGTGATATAGAAATTTTGTTATATGGTAAAATAGGGCCTCTGATGAATACAAGGATAAAGTATGAAAAGAGGAGGAATTTCTCAAAAATCTCAACTCCTTTCAGATCTTGACTTAAGATAATGGAAAGGTTGTGTGGACAAAGTAATCCACACTTTGGTAAGTCTTACATATACATGAAAATTGAAGTATAATCGACTCCCAACCAATCCTTGATCTTGGGTTGCGAAATCCTACTTCCTCCTCTCCTCTTCTTTGCTCTCAAGAACTCTCAATGTAGAACAATGATGAATAAAATGGCCTTTGGGTTATTTTTCAAGGCTTTGAAAAATCCAAAAACGTAAGGGGTTAACAGAATAAAAATTGGAATGGACAAAAATGCCCTTCAATAAAACTGTCGACAGGGCCTATGAGGCCCCGTCTATGACTCGTAGTCCTCACTATGAGTCATCACTGACCTCTTATAGTTAGAGGACCTAGATACTTGAAACATTGGAATTGAGTACGAAACCCCCTCCTACAAGTCATAGTGCTCTTTATGTGCCGTAATCTCACCTTGTATCTGAAGGGTCTTGAAATTCGAAGTTGATGAAATTCTCCACGAGAGCCCTCTGTACGAGTCATAATCCCCCTCTACGACTCATAATGACCATCGTGGGTCTGATCCTTCAGCTTTTTCTCAATTTTTTCTCATCATCACCTTAACATCATTTGCACCTTCACTCCCAATCAGATAGAATAAATTGGGGGCGTTATATTATCTCCCTCTTGGGATCATTCGTCCTCGAATGAAGAGAAAGATAGGAATTTAGATTAAGGTATGAATCTCCCTATGGACTCTAACCATCAGCCAGCTCTCATCTCACTCATGCAATCAACAATCAAGAAATTCAGTAAGTAATGCTATCCGATAGTCATCAAATTAGATCAATCCTCACTCGGACTCCAGAAATCTATCGTCTATTATACGAAGAATGAAAGGGGATTCAAGGAATGAAAATTCCAGAATTTAGAAGAAAATACTTACCATCAACTCTCTCATCATCAACATGCTGGAATAAATAAGGATATTTAGCCTTCATGTCCTTCTCCCCCTCCCAAGTAGCTTCTTCTACGAATTGGTTCCTCCACAATACTTTAATAGATGCAAACTCTTTAGTTCTCAACTTTTGAACCTGATGGTCAAGGATTTGAACAGGAACCTCCTCACAACTCAAGTTGTCCCTCATTCCAACACTCTCAACAGGCACAACCAATTATGGATCCTCCAAACACTTCTTGAGCATAGAAATGTGGAAAATTGGGTGAATGGCCTCTAACTCTAATGATAACTCTTAATCATATGCCATATTTCCCACTCTTTTTATGATTTGACAAGGCCCAATGTACCTCGGACTCAACTTCCCTTTCTTTCCGAATCTCATGACACCCTTCATGGGCGACACTTTCAAATACACCCAATCATTGACCTCAAACTCTAAGTCTTTCCTTCTAACATTTGTATAGGACTTATGTCTACTCTGTCCAGTCCTTAACCTATCTCAAATAATCTTCAACTTTTCCATAGCTTGAAGAACCAAGTCGGGACCAATCAACTCTACTTCACCGTATTCAAACCATCCAATTTGCGGCCTACACCTCCTCCTATAAAGTGCCTCATATGGGGCCATCTTGATACTTGAATGGTAGTTGTTGTTGTAGGAAAACTCAATCAAAGGCATCAAGTGGTCATCCCAATTACCCTTAAAGTCAATAGCACAGGCTCTCAAATCCTCCAAGGTCTGAATAGTGTGCTCTGCCTGGCCATTCATCTGCGAGTGGAAAGTTGTGCTAAGGAGTACCTTCGTACCCAAACCCTTCTGAAATGATTCCCAAAACTAAGTGAATTGAGCCCCTCTGTCTGAGATAATAGATAAGGGAACTCCATGCAATTTAACAATCTCCCTTATATATAACTGGGCATAATCGTCTGCCGTATCAGTCGTCTTGGATGCCAAGAAGTGAGAAGACTTAGTAATCCTGTCAACTATCACCCAAATCGAATCATGCTGTCTATGAGACCTCGATAAGCCCGTGGCAAAGTCCATGTTGATCATTTTCAATTTCCACTCTAGAAACTCAGAATTCTGAGCCACTACACATGTCCTTTGGTGCTCAACCTTAACTTGTTGGCAATTCGGGCACTTGGAAACAAACTTAGCAATATCTCTTTTCATTCCACTCCACCAATAGACTTTTCTCAAGTCGTGGTACATCTTAGTAGACCCTGGATGGATGGAATATCTGGAACTGTAGGCGTCTACCATGATCCTCTCTCAAATTCCATCAACATTTGGAATGCACGATCTTTCTTGGTATCTCAATACTCCATCTCTCCCTTTGGCGAAAGCCACCACTTTCTGCTTCTACACATCCTCCTTTAGCTATAATAAGACCGGGTCTTGATCTTGTTTCTCTTTCACCTCTACTATTAGAGAGGATGCCGATCCATTTTGCATATGCACTCCTCCTTTGCCTGACTCATCTAATTGAACTCCAAGATGGGCTAGTCTATGAACCTCTCTAGCTAACTCTCTCTTCTCTTCTCCCACATGGGCGGTTCTTCCCATGGACAACCTACTAAGAGTATCAACAACCATATTAGCTTTACCTGGGTGGTAGAGAATGCTCATGTCTTAGTCCTTGAGCAACTCAAGCCATCTCCTCTGCCTCAAGTTGAGCTCTTTCTGGGTGAAGGAATATTGCAAGTTCTTGCGGCCTGTGAATACATCAACATGAGCTCCATATAAGTAGTGGCGCCATAGCTTGAGAGCGAACACCACTGTTGCCAACTCTAAGTCGTGAGTGGGATAATTCTTCTCATGCACCTTAAGCTATCTAGAAGCATAGGAAACAACCTTCCCCCTCTACATTAACACATCCCAATCCTACTCTCGAAGCATCATAGTAAATAATGAACCCATCTGCGCCATCAGGCAAGGTCAATACTGGTACGGTAGTTAAACTTGTCTTTAGCCCTTGGAATCTTTTCTCACATTTGTCAGACCATTGAAACTTGGCCTTCTTCTGAGTTAATTTGGTCAAAGGTGCGAATATGGAAGAAAATCTCTCAACAAACCTCTGGTAATATCCAGCTAATCCCAGGAAGCTCCTTATCTCTGTCGGTGAGGTTGGTCTTGGCCAATTCTTAACCGCCTCAATCTTTTTGGTATCCACTTGAATTCCATCTCCAGAAATCACATGACCTAAGAAAGCCACAGATTTGAGCTAAAGTTCACAATTGGAAAACTTCACATATAACTCATTGTCTCAGAGTGTTTGCAAAGTGATCCTAAGGTGATTGGCATGTTTCTCCTCATCTCTAGAGTACACCAAAATGTCATCAATAAACATAATCATGAACATGTTGAGATATTGTCTGAATACTCTGTTCATCAAATCCATAAAGGCTGCGGGTGCATTGGTCAACCCAAAAGACATCACTAAGAACTCAAAGTGACCATATCGGGTTTGAAAAGCCGCCTTTGGGATGTCACATTTTCTCACCTTCAATTGATTATAACTTGATCTGAGGTCTATCTTAGAGAACACGGTGGTACCCTAAAGTTGGTCAAACAAATCATCAATCCTCGGAAGAGGATACTTATTCTTAATAGTCAATTTATTCAATTGACGGTAAGTGATACACATCCTCAAGGAATAATCCTTCTTTTGCACGAACAAGACTGGAGCACCCCATGGAGAGACACTTGGCCTTATGAATTCTTTCTCTAACAAATCCCTCAACTGCTCTTTTAACTCTTTCAACTCTATGGGTGCCATCCTATATGGCGAAATAGAGATAGGCTGGGTGTCGAGAAGAACATCAATCTCGAAGTCAATCTCCCTATCGGGAGGGGCTCCAGGCAGATCCTCAGGGAATACATCAGGAAACTCACTCACGATCTAGACAGACTCAAGAAAAGGGGGCTCAACATCTTCGGACTTAACTCGCATGAGGTGGTAGATACATCCCTTAGAAATCAGTCGTCAAGCCTTGAGGTAAGAAATAAACTTACCCTTTGGTGTAACAGAACCTCCTCTCCACTTAATAAAAGGCTCATTCAGAAACTGGAATTTGATAGTTCGAGTTCGACAATCAAAAGAGGCATAGCAGGCGTGAAGCCAATCCATACCAAGGATCACATCGAAATTAACCATCTCCAACTTAGTCAAATCAACAAGAGTATCCTTATGGTAAATGGACACTACACAACTCTATAGATTTTCTCAGCTCGAATAAACTCACCAACAGGAGTGGAGATAGAAAATGGCTTAAGCAACCACTCAGAAAGAATCTCAAATTTACTCGCCACATATGGCATCACAAAAGAGCAAGTTGCACATGGATTAAGTAAAGCATAGCAAGGAAAGGTTTCAAAGCATACCAGTCACAACATCTAGTGCAATCTCTTGGTCTTGTTGATTCCCCATCGCGTACAAACGGTTTGTCCCACCACCTGCCCTTAGTGTGGCACCCCTCTGGTTACCTATCGCTGGTGGTGTTGTGGTAGGTGTCTGGGCCTTATTGCCCCACATCTAACAATCCCTTTGAAAGTGACCCGATTGGCCACAATTGTAGCAAGCATTTCCTCCATCCCTACACCCTCCCAAATGAATCCTGCCATATTTCCCACAAGGTTGTTTCCCTTTAGAGCCAAGAGTTGAACTTTCTTGAGACTGTGCACCCTGTGCCCTAAAGTTAGTTGGACCTTAGGCTCTCTGATCATACTTCTGAGTCGGGGATGATGCACTGGCTGAAGATGGTGCATAGTTAGAAGAACTCTTCTGAAAATAGGACTTATCTCCCTTACTCTACTTGCTCTGACTGAACTCAGGCCCTGCTGATCTGGCCTTCTTACTCAAATGCTCCTCTCTATCCCTTTTCTTATTTTCTTCAGTCCGTTGGGCATAAATAATCATCCTAGAAATATCCATGTCTAGAATCAACAACGCGCCTTGCACTCCCTCTTCACATGATTACCCAATCTAGACACAAATTTTCCTCATCTTTGCCCTCATATCCGGAACCATCTCCGGTGCATACCCGGACAACTGGATGACTTTCAGGCTATACTCTTTAACAATTATCCCCTCTTGTTTTAGATTCACAAACTATTCAGCCTTCGCCTCTCTCAACTCCTGAGGAAAGAAGTGATCGAGAAAGACACTCTCAAACTTATCCTAAACAGCAGGCTCAACATCATCACCTCGACCCTCTTCCCACTGATTGTACCAAACATTAGCCACATCATTGAGCTGGTTGGCGGCAAGCTTAACTTCCTCAGTCTCAGTCGCATGCATGGTTTTCAGCACTTTCCACCTCTCATCAATAAAGTTTTGAGAGTCCTCTTCAACCTTAGACCCCGTGAAGACAAGTGGATTCATCCTCAGAAAGTCTCTCAGTCTAAAAGAGGTTGTGGGCTCGTGAGAGCTAGAACTAGGGGCTGGTGAATCCTGATTCCCACTCTAAGCAGCTACTAATTGGGTAAGCATAGCAATGGCTCCTCGAAAGTCAGTCTCTGAAGTAGGAGCAGGTGGAGAGCAATAGGTGTCATAGGAACACCAGTAGTCCTGGTCGGTCGACCTCATCCCCTAGTTTCCATTTGAGGGGGCACTTCTGAGTAGGGTTCTCAGCATTGTTGGCTGAAGCATTCCTCTGGGTCACTGTGCGTTTCAATGGCATGATCTGCAATCGCATAACGCATGAGTCAGAATGGAGGTTTTTAGGTTTTCACTCCATTGCACGAAACTCAAAATATAAGAAAAGGGTAATAATTCCTAATTTCCTGTAGCCTCCCATTTATAAAGTGTGGTGCACAACACTTTTACTCTTAAACAAGGCTCTACTAGACACAGCCTCGTAGGCTCCCTAGGACTCTTGTACTCAGTGCTCTGATACCAAGTTTGTAATGCCCCGGGAGGGTACCCTTGGCATAGCCAGCACTTAGAGACTTTTCTAGTCCCCCAACGAACTGTTTGGCCTCATCGTCACATCATACTCAACAGCAGAAGAATAGCTCTATAAACAAGGACCTCATATGAAGATAAAAAGCATATCTCTAATATATCATAGTTTTCAAAATAGAAATAAGTTTAGATACATCAACTCCATACTCTATACTCGTAGTCTACAGAGCCTCTACTCAGAAGTCTAGATGGTGCCATGACAGGTCATGAACACCCCAATCAAAGAAAGAAAAGATAGACCAAATAAAGTTCATAAACAAGGGCTCCTCCGAAGAACAAGGAGGTCTCATCAACTCTGAAATATACTGAATCTGGGCCTCAACGGTGCACGTGCTGAGATCCTCTATCCATTGTATCTGCATCATAAAATGATGCAGGTCTAAATGGATGTCAATACATGGAATATATTGGTATGTTAAATAGCTCAAGAAAAGTAAGGCTCAACTCACTCACCTCAACTCGATACTCATGCTCTAATCTGTTTATGCAAGTTTAGAGTAAATCATGCTTTTAAAGAAATTTCAGTAAAATAGACTCATTTTGAAATCTCATGCTCAATTAATGTTGTTTGGGAGTTTTTCTTAACCAACATCCTCATCCCACCACTTTTAATTAGGTGATGTATAACGAATCAACATCGTTGCCACATGCTCCCTTGCCACGGAAAAGGGTGATAAACTCTCTCTTGCATCCAGAATATGTGTCTACTTGCGGGACAAAAGTCGCCAGGCTAGCCGTAACGATTATCCTACGCTGACAATGTAGCTTTGTGGGTTAAAATAGAAGTTTACTCACTCCCTGCTTGGTGCTCGATACTCCTTCCAATACTAAAATATGCTCAACTCATCAATCATCTCATCAATCTCGACTCATCAATCAATGCAAGAAATCAAACTTGATTCAACTCAATACTATCATTTAGACTCATCAATTTACTCATCATGTAATGCAAGTAAGATATCATGTGTAATAATGTAAGTGACATAAATGCAACATACATCTCATGTTCAATCATACTCAAATTACTCAACTCATGTATTGAATCTCAACTTCAACCTCAACTTCACTGTTATGCATAGAATTTCATGAATCATGCAATGTAAGATTCATATAGCCTAGTATCAATTACATGTGTGAATCTCATGCCACTACTCATGCAATATAGCTCATACTAATACTCATGTAATATAGAAACTCAATATAGCTCATACTAATACTCATGTAATATAGAAACTTTCTCATGTCGTAAAATAGGGCCTCATGATGAATACAAGGATAAAGTATCAAAAGAGGAGGAATTTCTCAAAAATCTCAACTCCTTTCAAATCTTGACTCAAGATAATGGAAAGGTGTGTGGATAAAGGAATCCACACTTTGGTAAGCCTTACATATCTGAAAATCGAAGAATAATCAACTCCCAACCAATCCTTGCTCTTAGGTTGCAAAACCCTAGCTTCCTCCTCTCCTTTTCGTTGCTCTCAAGGACTCTCAATGTAGAACAATGATGAATAAAATGGCCTTATGGTTATTTGTCAAGGCTTTGAACAAGCCAAAAACGTGAGGGGTTAATAGAATAAAAATTAATATGGACAAAAATGCCCTTGAGTAAAACTGCCGACAGGGCCTACGAGGCCCCGTCTACGACTCATAGTCCTCACTACGAGTCATAACTGACCTCTTGTAGCTGGAGGATCTTGATACTTGAAACATTGAGACTGAGTACGAAAACCCCTCCTACGAGTCGTAGTGCTCCTTACGAGCCGTAATCTCACCTTGTATGTGAAGTGTCCTGAAATTTGAAGTTGCTGAAATTCTCTACGAGACCCCTCTGTACGAGTCGTAATCCTCCTCTACGACTTGTAGTGACCCTCGTAGGTCCGATCCTTCAACTTTTTCTCATATTTTTCTCATCATCATCTCAATGTCATCTGCACCTTCACTCCCAATCAGATAGAAAGAACTGGGGGGTAGGGGTGGGGGGTGTTACAAAATGTGAGACATAGTTGAGCATTAGTCAGTCATTGCATTAGTTAATATTATTTTAGTTCAGTATCTCAACACTCAGCATATTTAGTTGTCAGTTTGTACTATGCATATTCTATATACTCAGTACATTCAAAGTACTGCCCGAATACTTCTTGGGCTATACTGTTTTATAATATAGGCTTAAACACTCAACATCCAGCTCGCAGTTGGTACGATCTCCGATCATCAACAACTTTGTTTGGTGAATTTTCGTCATTCGAGGAGGACCTTTATCATTTTAATAGTATTATACTTTTACTTTGAGATAGTTGGAGTTAACTTGGGGTTATCCTTACATTCAGCATTATGTTAAATTAGATATTTGTCTATTTGATATTAAAAAACTATTTCAATTAGTTTTCCACACTCATTTATCTTCAGAAATTGCTTATTTCATGTTAATGTTTGTGTCATGGCAGACCCTGAGGTTAGCTTGGGTCACTTGTGGCTGTAAGTGTCGTGACTACGGGATGGTCTAGATCATGACAATTGTTTCATGTTCAGTTGATAGGTAGGTCAGGCCTGTCCCACCAAGTATATTATGCGATGTGTGTTTTCGGTTGTGTTGGTCTTGTTATTTTTCCTTTATTGCAAAAAATGACATGTTGTCCTTGATATTATATGACTATATATGTTTGTAGATATCATGATGGCCTCGATGGTTCATATACTGTTGCTTGTTTACAGACAACATGGTAGCCTTGATGGTCAATAGTGATTAATTTAGTTTATGTTCTATACAAATTGCTGGAATATAATTAGCTAAATCTGTTGCAATTTATGTTAGTAGGGGCAGTGCTAGCCAAAGGCTTATTTTAAGCGGAAATATACTTGTTTGTTTTCTTAGTTTCATGGTTGCTATTACAGAAGTAGCGTAGTTGTCCAATAGCAGTCAGCTCAAGGTCAAGCGTAGCAGCAGGTGGTAGTTATATCCATAAGTTGAGGTGTGACAAGCTTAGAGTTTCTAGTGTTATATAAACAATGAATCTCCATATCAATCAAGATCTCAATCACAATCCTACATCAATGTAATTGACATAATTCCCATGAGTTACCTTAGACAAGCCAATCAAAGACCAAGGAATTGATCTTCTTCCGGAATCAAGTTACATGCAGAAGTCTTTATAAACAACACCATCTCAAGAGTGACGTTTTAGGAACTTCACTCTAGAATTTCATATTCATTCTTTCATCTGATCAAATTATGGTAATCACTCAAGTTACTAGTGAAGACAAAATCAAAAATAGAGAAAGTAGAAAGCTATATGAGTAGAACATGTGTCCAACTAGTAATTGGAATTTGTCTAGTTGCAAACATAAAAAGCTATCACATCATTGCACGCAAGTTACCAGAGGAAAAGATTTATTTTGTACGACTTATTTGTTTGCACTTAATAAAAGTCTGAATTAAAATTAGGTCATTAAGTGCGTGTATGTTTTTTTACTTAAAAATCTCTTAAAGGTTTTGAATGAATCAGATTTGTGACAGAGTCTTAATCTCATTCAGACTCTTTTAAAGGCGCTTTAGTTTGGAAAAATATTGTGCTCCATATTTTTCTGATAAAAAAAAAATTCAAGCCTCTCTCCTCTAAATTTATTAGTTATCCAAATTCTTCCCTTAATCTTTTAATTCTTATTCTTGCTGCTTGTTCATACAGAATTGATCAAATTTATTGTAAAATGTTTATTGGATTAAAATGCAAAGTAACTTCATAAATATGTGTTGTTGAAGACGGTAACACCTTTATAAATTTGTTTAAAATCATTTGAATGTAACATGTTCATTATTTATTAAGAGATGAGTACATGGGCAAACACATTATGGACCAAAAAACTTCTTCACTTATTTATTTAAGATTGATTATGTTATTTTATTTCATTAAAAAATGACTTCATTTTTTTCTAAAAATTATTTTTATTACTTTAATTTGTATATGTAGTCCATGTAATACGATTTTACTTTTATCAAATTTAAAATATTTATTTATAAATTCAAATATTCTTAACGTTTATCAAAAATGACTTTTTTCTAATATTTAGAACAACATAATTTATCTCAATTGATTATCCTTGCACAACAAACTAAAAGAAGGAGAACAAACATAAACAAACGTCAAAATCT
>JAPFFP010047134.1:0-10537 GCA_026153255.1 Solanum medicagineum | reverse complement strand
GTGGTTACTTTAGTATAAATCTTATACTTATTGCTTTCAATTACTGTTGACTAAGTTTTTAGCAGACAATTAGGATTTAGTGGAGTTAGTTTCGAAGTTGTTAGACTACAACATGTATATATTAATCTGTAAAGTCCAGCAATAAGGAATCATCTTCTTCTTTTGTAATTCTTTACCTCGACACATTTAGGTGTTGTGGACAACATCTTCTTCCCCTCGACTTGCTCTCTGACCTCTACCTCTACTTTCAAGTACTTGCAGTCTTTAGTGTACATAATATAGTTGTGTTTCCCCTGCAAGATATTTGTTCTTATTTGTGTATTTATTACTAATGGAGAAGCCTTTATAAAAGAGGACTTCTTTAATTATCTGCATCTTCGCTTCACTGCTACTAAAGTTAGCTATCATTTCCTCTTTAACTTGCATGTTTTGATTCTGATATTTGGTATTTGTTCCTTGCCTACATTTTAAATTTTCCTACATAAAAGAGTTGGTTTGGTCTTTGTAGGATCAAATGAAATGGAAGAAAATTTCATGTGCCAATTTACTTGGCTGGGAATTGAACTTGGAGAGGAAGCTAAAATTTGTGGAGGACAATTTTGTATTTCTTTTATTTTCTTATTTTGTGCTTGGAGACCAAGTTTGACCACTTGTAAAAGGATGACCATTCTTCATTGTTGAAATCATTCCAAAAACTCTTCATTGTTAATCCCACATTGATGCTCTTTGGGAATTCACCTAATAAATCCACCTCTACCTTACCTTAGAACAACTAGGTCTTGTCTTGTTGAGAGTCACTATGTTAACCTATAAAGGTTGTCCTACTGCCGCAACTAGCGAGAAATTTGCTTCCTTGGATGGGGAGTGAAACCCATGCAATTGATATCGTAGTCTCTTCCTTGGTATTGAACATGGGATCCCACTCCAACATCCTCATTGGATATGACCAGTACATAGTTTCCCATGAAAATATTGTATCGATTGATGTTTAGAAGTGTTTAGATTGGGAGTTGAGGAATATGTTATAAGATGAGAAGTGTAGTTGTCAAAGGTTGAACAACCTATGGTGGTGGAGGCCGTTTAACGGCCGGTGTGGCTATCAATCCTGTAGAGTTCAATAGGATTGTATTACTAAATGCAATTCATGTGATATCCCTCCCTTCAAAACCGCCACGAATTTCTTAGTCCATGACTCTGATTCACCTCTTCGGTGTGCAAATAATATCATTCTCTGAAATCCTGCTATTTGAAGATATTTCACCCTTTCTGTGTCCTGTATTCACTTTGGTCCATATGGGCATTACATGTTTTTCCTTAGATTTAGGTTTGATCAGGAAACCCATGATTTTAAGGTGGTGAGAAAAACATATTTGCAGAACGATCATGGTGCTTATACAGTAGTGCTTCATTAAGTTGAGATCTATAGTTTAAGTACTGGTTTATGGAAAAAATTAACTCAAAGGACATTCATGGAAAACACTAATATTGTTAATTTTAGCATTATCTATGTAATAGCTCAATTTTTCAAATATAAGAAGTTTTATAATAATTTTACAGAACACACCTGCAATACGCATTCCCAAGACTAGTATATGAATTCAATTGATTATGTATAGCTACAAACATTAACAAAAATTGATAAAAATTCTTATATTTTCAAAAAATGTTAAGAATAGTATATAAGAAGTCTTAAGAAAAACATTATGTTAATTTAGTTGATTGTGTATAGCTACAAACAATTACACTTTGCGAATTTTGGTTAATCATTGCTTAAATTTTAAATGAGTGTTTGGATTTGCTTTTTTCTTTGTCTTTTGACTTTTAAGAACTTTTTATATCTTGGAAGTGTATGGGTAACCCAACTTATGGCTTTTAGTTTTTAACTTATAAGTCACAGTAAAAACGCCAATCCAAACAGCCCCTCAGTATCATCTATATTAGTTTTAAAGAATTGTACTAATTGCAATGCACGTGTCCAAATATTAGTATTATTCAAAGTGAAAAGCTCTAAGTGCAAAAGTAAATTACCTTTTTACTTCTACTAAATAAAAATATTATAAAATATCTAATTATATTATATACAAGTGGAAAGATGTTAAGTTAAATCATATGATACTCTCCAAAGTGCAAAGTAATTATAATTTGTTCTTCTGAATAACAATGCATCAATTTCCTTAGTCACTCTCAAAAGGTTAAGAACCTAAAGGGTGCATTGAATGCTTCAATAGCATGGACCAAGTTCATATGTAGGTATAATATTTTCTTTCGAAATTCAATGCATTAATTTCTTTAATTAATTTTAAAAGATAGATAAGTAATTCGAAAAGTTGCACTTAATGTACAACTATAGACTAGATTCACTACCCTACGGTTAAAAGTGTATTTGAACAATGATTTTCTATAGCTATTTAGGAGCTAACTCAATAATGCAATGAAGCCATGAAGATCTATAAGAGTTAGCTTGCGCAATAATGTGATGGGTTACACGAAATTTTACAAAAAAATGCAACCCACCTTGATTAGAAAATGAATCGATTCATTTCATATGTATCTCTACTGCAAAGCAAAATGTTATCAAAAAGTGATATCGGATGAAGAATTGATCATCCTTGTGTTGCCTATTTCATCAAGGGAGTCAAGTAAGTTTGAGCAGTTCGTTTGAACCTTTTTTGAATAAAAAAACTGCACTATGTATAATTAGCTAATTATAATTTTGGATGACTAGAGAGAGTTTCTGGAATGATTAGCACTCCTCACTTCTTTTTAAATAAGATTTTTGATCCATAGTATCTAACATTATTAATATTTCTAGAAGGACATTCGAGTCTGATCAAAAAGTGACACGACCCATAAAAATAACAAAGCAACAAAAAGTAAATATCAGACACTATGTAAGATTGTCTTATCATTTTCTCCATCCTCCCGTCTATTGTCTCAACACTCTGCATCCTTATCGTCGCCAAAACCACAAGTTGGAGGTGCTTTTGCTCTCCATTGATGGACCAGTTATGTTTGGAAATATCAAGCTGAGTATATCTCCTTGTTTTTGGGCCTTATCCACAACCTATGAGTTGGATCTGATTTTTTAAAATCAATTTGGACAATAGGTTGAATTTGTTTAAATAAATTCAAATTAACCATTACATAGTTATTAGCCCATCTGGCCCATTATTCCAAATAGTAGCTAAGCCTTTTATGGACATAGCTATAAATAAATGCTCCCTTATAACATAGGGTTTCCTAAAGCTTTTTAGGTACTCTTTCCCTTCTTTGCTTATCTGTCGTTTCCTACGCTTCCTGGAAAGCCAGCTCCAGTTTCCTTCATCTTTGGGTGACTAACTTTATTCACATTGATCATGCTTTTGTATTGCTCATCAACTGTCAAAGATATGTAAGCTCTCAATCTTCTTCCTTCTTTGTTTAAACGTTGACAGATCTGATCTTCTTTCTTCATATCTTTCAGGTAACTTAGTCTCGTATGATGGTATCTGAAGAGTCCAGCCTGGGGATCACATTGTTAACCCTGGTACGTACTAGTCGACATTCGATTTTAAGCCTTCTATATCTATCTAGATTAATCTCGATTTTGTTATTGAAGACAAAAAAGAGAAGAGTAAGTTGCTCACTCGTCTTCTTCCGGATCTCTTTCATGGCTTCCTGCTACTCCACTTAGATCTGGTTCTATGAATCTTCCTTTTTGCTAGATTTAGAAAGTTCTTCCTTGTTTTTAATTCATGTTTCCACTAGCAATTAGTATCAAAGCTAAGGTTCCGTCTCAGTATGCTCTGTAGGTGCATCACAATCTGAACTTTCACATCTGAAAAAAATTACTTTGATTTTTTTATATTTCCAAATACTTTGTAGTAGAAATAAAAGAACAAAACAATGAGTTCAAAGAAATTTAAAATTTACAGATTTACTGGGCGGAACAACTTCAATGTTTAAAAGATCTAGATGATGGCATTATTGCAAAGGAAGGGTTCAATCCATGCTATTGATGGAAAGTATCCCGATGACATATAGGATTCCAATAAGGAGAAGATTGAAGGAGATGCATTAAGGGTAATCCAAGCATGGCTTGCACCTAATGTGCTTTGTGAAGTAAGTGCAAGTACCGATGAGATGACCAAACAGTTAAAAGGAAAAGCTGGAATTCATCAAAATGGGGTAAAAGCATAACATTGTATCACTTGAAAGAGCTCGGCTAGGCTGTGCCAATTAATTGATTAACAAGTTAAAATGTTATTAAAGAAAAAATCTATACCTATAAGTTGTGTAACTTAACGGAAGTTAAAAGTTAGATTCATACCACTATTTGAAAAGGCTTATTCATAATAGGCTTAATTTCATCAACTATCTCTTTGAAATACTCGAGCTCACTTGTGGAAATAACTGAGTAAATTGGCTCAATTGAGTAACTGTGGTCAACCGTCAAAGAAGACCACTTGGGCCAATCTGAAGATGAAATTTCACTTCAACCAGAGGAAGCTATACAATCCATTAAATTAGAATCAACACAAGTCATCAACAAATCAGATTCAACCATAATGGGTAACCATTCATCCAAACATAAATTCTTTTCTTCCTCTTCCTCCTCCTTCTCCTCCTCCTCCTCTTCTTCTTATTCAAAATTCATTTGTTCCTCTTCCTCTACTTTTTCTTCTTCTTCTTCTTCTTCAAATTTCATTTTTACCAAAGAAAAATCAACATTATTTCTCTCAATTTCATTGGATTTAGGAGTTTCATTATCTGATGAAGTTTTTTGGTTCTCTGGAATGATTTTTTCCATTGAGATGTCATGAGGATAATGAAATAAAGAGAATTTATGATAGATAAAATTTTATGAAAAAAATTAGAGAGTGATCAGAATTAGTAGAACAACAGATACATAAGGTTTTTTGTTATTTGGAGATTAAATTGGGATTTTTTGTGGGTGGGTATTTTCTTTGTAGAGGTTTGGACATCGATGGAATCTAAAGAATCTAAGAGAATAAATTTAATTTTTATCTTTGGAGGTTTGCTGAGACTTTTGACAACTACGAGGGTTTTGAAATGAGAGGGAAAGATTTATAAGGGTTTAGGGTAGGGGTGGGGCGGGACTTAGAAAGAAAACTTTAGTTTAATGATCTCAACGAAACTCATGGCATACACATATTTTCTCTAAATATCCTGACCTTCTGAGTTATTATCTACAAAATTCACACATAAACATTAGTAAGTAAACCTTTTTTTTTCTTATATTTCATAGTTTAAATAGTTTCATAAAAGCTAAAATAGTAATCTTTGAGAAATTTTTTTAATATGTTCTTCGAATAACATTATCATTTTTTCATTGATTCAATTTCCTTCAAAAAGGTTGATTGCACTTTTAAAAGTATTTTTGTATTTTGATTTCATTTCTATATATGTAAAATTCAATTAGAAGTCTTTTTTTCCATACATATTATTATTTAAAACTAATTATTTTTGTACTTCTAAACAATCTCATTGCATTTAAGACATGAGCTTTTCTAAATATCTAATTATTAAAGATAAAAAATAATTTTAAAAAAGTAGGTTTTGTAAAAGAAATAAATAATGATAATCTAAAGGTAATTGATCAAAATGATCAGAACACTTCATCAAATAAAGTATAGAAAAAAAATATTATAATGACATATCTCGAGGAAAAAATTTGAAATAGTCAGCAACATATCTAGGGCAGATCTGAGGGTTCACACATGCTTTCAATTATTGGCAAATGATGTGATTGATTGATAAATTTTTTTTATATAAAATTTATTTAATCAATTCTATTAGATTTTTCTGATATTATAAATGATTAATTCATAAATTATATACTAATTAAATTAATTTATAAATTATTATTTAATTAATTTAATTCATAAATTAATTTAACAAAATTTTAAACTTCACGCAAAAATGTTTGGAAAGGATGTGTTCCTTCTAAACATACATTTTCTTACTCAAAAGATGTCATACATGTTCTGAATAGATGACACTGTTCTAAACAAGCGAATTCTTATCCATTACTTTTCATAAATAGAGAGGCTTCCTCCAAAGAAAAAAACTTAAATTAATTCTCCTAAATTCTCTAGATTCTATCGACATCCAAACCTCTACAAAGAAAAGATACACAAAAAAATCCCGATTTAATCTCCAAATAACAAAAAACTTGTATATTTGCTGTTCTACTAAACCCCGTTACTCTTAAAAAAAAAATTCTAAAAATTTATCCATCATAATTCTCTTTGTCTTGTTGTTTTCTTGACATTTCAATGGAGAAAATCATTCCAGAGAATGAGAGAACTTCACAAGATAATGAAACTCCAAAATCCGAAGAAGTTGAGAGAAATAATGTTGATTTTTCTTTGGTAAAAATGAAAGTTGAAGAAGAAAAAGAAAAAGAAGCGGAAGAGGAAGAAAAGAGTTTTGAAGAAGAAGAAGAGGAAGAGGAAGAAAAGAGTTTTGAAGAAGAAGAAGAGGAAGAGGAAGAGAAAGAAAAGAATTTAGTTTTGGATGAATGGTCACCCATTAGGGTTGAATCTGATTTGTTGATGACTTGTGCTATTCTAGTTCAATGTACTGTATTCGTTCCTCTGGTTGAAGTGCAATTTCATCTTCAAATTGGCCCAAGTTGTCTTATTTGATGGTTGAGCCTAGTTACTCAAATGAGCCAATTTACTCAGTCATTTCCTCAAATGAGCTCGAGAATTTCAATGAGTTAGTTGATAAAATTAAGCCTATTGTGAATAAGCCTTTTCAAATAGTGGTATGATTCTAACTTTTAACCTCCTTTAAGTTATACAACTTATAAGTGTAACTTTTTTTTAATAACATCTTAATTCTTAATCAATCAATTGGCACAGCCTAGCCAAGCTCTTTCAAGTAATATAATTTTATACTTTTAGCCGACTCTCCAAGTAAGTATGGAAACTTTGCATTTGCATTCATTTTCCAGTTCAGTTTCATTAGACAGAACTACATTTTGATTATTTGCACAGAACAAACTTACCTTTAAAAGCTAAAAACACACAGCTTATTACAAACAATTCATTATTTAACAACTATCACAATGAACCTTTCTTTATGTAATTAGAACTACTTTCACAATCTATAGCAAATAGAATAATTAGAAACGTTAAACAAACCACACCCTGTTAAATTGTTCCTAAGTATAAGGTCACAGTTAGTATCAACTTTTAGCATCTAACAACAAGCTATACTACTATTATATATCGCATTTCATCAACTAATGAGGTATTTTGACTTAAGTTTTTGTGCAAAGAAACATATGCATTTTTTGAAATAGTAGAACAAGGGGATTCAAATACAAGCATACTATTACTATCATATATCCAACTGCATCAACTATGTATGAATTTCCTCGAATCACCTTTTGAGTTGTGTGTTTTCTTCAAGAAGAAAAGAACGAAAGAAGAAGAAAAAAGTGGCTACCCTAATTTTCTATTCTTTCTTGCATCATATATCAGAGAGAAAAATTAACTGGGCCACTTCTTTTTTACATCAAAATAATTAATGGTTAAAATTACCAGTTAACTCTTGATTAAAAACATAAGAGTTATTACACTTATCATCTGTATCGTTAGCTTCTTTAACTTACTATGACATGTACTTGTTGCATCAGGCAAGACAATTAAAAAAGTTAAGGCTACATATAAATTGCAGTAACAGAGATATTAGTAACAATTGTGACAAACTCAATGGACCAAAACTGTTCAGAAGCAATCTCCAAAACTATTTTGAATCAACCTCCAAACAAAAGGGCTATTTTGTCATTTTTAGATGTTTTAACAAGAGAGAATTCGGCCCGCTACTTCAATCACGCAAACAAACACTCAACATATTTGCTCAAGAAGAATGAATAACCCTACCATGTATATCTAGAACCTTTGGTCTCCTGCTCTCTAGATCATATGATAAAATAATCTTCACGGTACGAAACTACTAGAAACTCCCCATTTCTTGTGAACCCAATAGCATAGCTAATTCCACCATTCTAATTCACAACGAATTTCTCCGTCGACAACTCTGTTTTACCATACTGGTTCATAACATAGACAACACAACTATCTGATTCTCCACTAACATGTTCATAATAATTAGGAAAACATAAGTTGTGAACACTAATTGCAGATTCTCCTCTCAATTTATTTGCAGTACAAAGAAAAATCTCAAAGCTGGGAGAGATTTATTCGTGACAAGAAGAATTTAAAATTTCAATTAGAAAAAGCACTGAAGGAGGTATAATGGAGAATCACATAAGTCGAGTTGTCTGGATTTTGAACTATTATGGTAAAATGGAGTCGTGGATGTAGAATTTGTTGTGAATTTGAATGGTGAGATTAGTGATGCTAGTGGGTTCACAAGAAATGCGGAACTTCTGGTTGTGCAGTATCCTGGGGATATTTTATCATTTTCTCCAAAGAGTAGAGAAAGAAGGATTTTGATATCCGTAGTCAGGTGATTCATTTGTAACATCTTGTGAAATTACTGAAATGCCTCTAAAATGTAATCATGAGCACAACACGTCTTCCAAAGCTTCGATTGGAAATCTAAGATCGAATTGCTGTCAGCACGAAAAATCGAGTGGGAAAGTGTCTCGACCATATTTAAAAGCAACCAGGTCAAAAAAATTTCTTTGCTAATTCTTTCCAAAATGGTGCCAATCCGAGACACACTTAAGTTTCTCCTCAATTTTCGGCGGAAATTGAAATTTCTGAAAAAGAGCAAAAATGTACTAGTCCGCGCCCCTGGCGCATCGAGGACCAGTACACCAGTTTTAAAATTTTTTTTTAAAATATCAAGCAGGGTATTTTGGTCATTCTCAACCCATATTAAGTCCCAAAAACATGTTTTAGAGTATTAATTCGTACATAAAGGTTTCAAAACCCATATTTTTCTAAGTCTAAACGTGCTTTTTGAGAGAGGAGAAGAAGAAAGAGCTTAAGGGTTCCAAGTGAGATTTCAATTTCTTGAAGAAAACTTGAGAACTCTTCACCCCAGATATGTAAAGGTTACCTAAAACATGAAATTGTTGTTCCATGTGCCCCAATTTATAGATTAGGTTGATAATTGATAGTTGATGGGTCTTGAGTAGTAATACTTGATGAATTTCTTAAAAATTATCTTTAATTTATACATCTTATCTTAAATTGATGATCATCATACTTGTATTTATTATTTGCATGTATTATTATAAAGATTGCATACCTTATTTGCATGATTCTACTGTTAATTATTTTAAGAAGGAACTTAGGATAATGTCTAGAGCCTTTATTGTTTGAATGTGATGATTTTTGGAGTCTGAGCCGTGAGATGATTGTATTGATGACTAGAGTTGATTGCATTAGAGTTCTTAGAGCCTAATGAGACTGAAACTTAGTTTAGAAGGAATAATCCTACTCTTTGGGTTGATAGATGATGAGATGAAGCTGAGTGTTCTTGCCCGTGGGGGCTGAGTGATGGAAATCCTTGATAATCATAGACATATGAGCATATTGAGTCCTGGGAGGAGTATTAGCACTGAAATGGGTGAGGGTGAGTCCCACTCGCACTTATCAACTACATGGCCAGTGTAGGAGAGGATTGGACCGTGAAAGCAGATGTTTCCTTTGCCCCGCAGAGGACTTGACAGACTTCTTTTGTGATCCCCGACAGACTCATCCCATACCCGGCAAGGTAATAGACGGATGTGGCAACGACCTCTCTTTGTTGTATCATCACATGCTCAAATAGGTTCATGCTGATAGTACTCTGAGGTTAGGTGATAGTGTGATGTCTTGATGGGTAGTGAGGTGATAGCATTCCGTTTCCTTACTCTGAGTTGTGGATGAGTGACTGATGAGCTGATCGCTATTGCATATTGTTTACTTTAGCCAGTTCGACATACAGTATATTCAAAGTACTAATGCCTTTTTGTTGTTACATCATTTTATGATGTAGATTCTATAGGAAGAGGACTTCAACAGGCTAATCGTTGAGGTTCACAGATCCCTAAACGGAAACTTGATGAGTCCTCCCTTGCCTTCGGAGGACATGCTTATCTTTCCAGTTACTTTGAGTTATTTTCTTTGTTTGTGGTAGCCATGGCCTATCATAGTACCTTCTTAGACAGTAGTTATAGAGGCTTCATACACATAGATTGATGATGACCGAGTTAGAGTTCTTTTCCCCCTTTTCTTTCTTTATATTGAGATTATTTCCATTATTCTTTCTTTATATTGAGATTATTTCCATTATTCTTAGCTTATACTAGATGGTGATGGTGATAGTCTTATAGCTCACTGATAGTTAGCTAATTTCCTATTACCTTCTGCTATCAAACTAAATGAACGAATGCGATGAGACTAGGTAGTTCGCTTGGGGACTAGAAATAGTCTTTGAAAGCCAGTTATGCCTAGGTACCCTCTCGAGGAGTGATAAACTTGCTATCAGAGTACAGAGTTTGAGTGTCCTAGGGAGTCTATGAAACTGTTTCTAGTAGAGTCTTATTTATTAGTGTGTTGTGCACCAC
>JAPFFP010047133.1:0-10537 GCA_026153255.1 Solanum medicagineum | reverse complement strand
ATCATTTAGCTTACGACTCTCGTAAGCCACCGGATGTCCTTCTTGCATAAGGACGCCTCCCAGGGCAAAGTCTGAAGCGTCTGTCTACACCTCGAACGGTTTGGTGTGGTCGGGCAAAACCAACACCGGCTCCTTGATCACGGCCTCTTTCAGCGCCTCAAACGCTGCTTGGCACTTCTCGTCCCACTTCCAGGTCCAGTTCTTCTTTAGTAGATCTGTGAGGGGAGCGGCTATAGCAGAATAGCCTTTGATGAACTTCCGATAGTAATTTGCCAATCCAAGAAAGGATCGAAGTTCTGGCACCTTCTTTGGTGGCTCCCATTCCTGTATAGCGCGGACCTTGGACTCGTCCATTCGAAGTGTACCCTCTCCGACGATGTGTCCCAAGAAGGAGACTTCTCGTTGAGCAAAGGCGCACTTCTCCTTCTTGACGAATAACTCGTTATCCCGTGGTACTTGGAAGACTTGTCTCAAATGATTTACATGATCCTTCAAAGTGTTGCTGTATATGACAATGTCGTCCAAGTACACCACCACGAACTTGTCCAAGAATGGTTGTAGGACACGGTTCATGAGGGTACAGAATGTTGCTGGCGCATTCGTGAGTCCGAAAGGCATTACTAGAAATTCATACGAGTCGTACCTCGTGACGCAAGTAGTCTTCGGTTCGTCTCCCTCGGCAATCCTGACCTGGTAGTACCCGGACCGTAGATCCAACTTGGTGAACCATCGAGCTTGCCCAAGTTGATCAAAAAGATCGGCAATGAGTGGGATCGGGTACTTGTTCTTCACCGTGATCTTATTGAGCGCCCGATAATCGATGCATAACCGGAGTGATCCGTCATGCTTCCTCTGGAACAATAATGGGGCTCCATAGGGTGCTTTTGAGGGACGAATGTAGCCCATGTCCATCAACTCCTTCAATGCCTCCGTAATTCTTTAAGCTCCGGAGGCGCCATGCGGTATGGCATTGCCGCAGGCGGGGTGGCACCTGGTTCCAGCTCTATCTTGTGGTCCACCTCCACGAACTGTGCGGCCTAGCAAACTTTACCACTTGAAGTTGCTAGTCAGCCTAACTCCCGAAGCTTAGCAGAACTTAGAAAGACTAAGCTTTAAGAAATCTTACGAAGGAACTTGGAACTTTGGAGAAAGAACTCTTTATTAGAGAACTCTTGAAAGCTTTTACAAGACTTGGTTGCTTTGTTGCTTGCTTGATGCCTAACAAATGAAATGGCCCTCCTATTTATACTACCTCCTAGGGGCCAAGGTGTAAATATTATTTACACAAGAAGTCCCTACATATTTACATGTTAGTCCCTGTCTAGATTCTTCCACCCAATTCTATAGAGGCCTAAAGACTTCAAGACTAGTCTACACTAGTCTTGAATATTCTGGAAGATTCCAGGCCCTTCTTGCAAGCTCTACACATTTCTATGGCATATTTGGGGCAGAATTTGAGCGGTTCGTCACAAAGGGCATGGATAATGTAACATATAAGATAGTGAACTATGGGAATATATAATATGTGAGCAAGCAAACTATGAGAAGTGCATGAACATTTTGGGGTCTATTACTCATGATTTGTTATGATCATTGTACTTGTAACTAGTTCTTTTGGATCTGGATACATTAACTTATGTCTCTAAAAATCTTGGGAGAGATTTAGGCTACAAGGACCTCGGGATACTCAATCGTCTTCATAACATGGTTAAGCCACAAGGGGCCATGGGATACTCGGTTGACTTCATAACATACATGAACAAAATGAGCCACAAAAGTAGCGTAACTGGTGCATGATAGCATAGTTTGCTATCCTGCACCCACTGATCAGAATGCCTCGAGGAAGGAAGAAGAAGGAGATAACGCAACTGGTGGTTTCACCTAATGGTACTATAGGTACAGATCCAAGTGAATCACAAGATTCTAGAACAGAGCACGGAAGGAAATCAATGGAACAATGGCCTCCCTTAGCTTCAATGGAAATGACTCCACAAAGCTGCTCCGCTACCAACACTAGTGCTGCAATAGCTACAAAAGTAAAAGAAGTGGAGGAAAATAAGCAAGAAGAGGAAATCAAACAAAGAGATGAAGACATCACTGAGGAACCCAAGCGAAAATGGGCCAATTTTTTCGACACCAACAGGCTATCAACTAAGGGTATGGGGCTCAGCTTTGTAGCTCCAGTTATTAAGAACGGGGAAAAGGTTATTGAGCTGAACAAGCAAGAGGTTGATAAAGCTATGCCGGAATGGAAACAAGCCCTAATCATGTATGTCGTTGGAGATTCACCCACCATAGCTGCAATTGAAAGATACATAGCCCTCCAGGTGAACACAGTCCGTAAGCCAAAGGTATACTACCATAATGATGGATATTTTCTTGTGCGATTTGCATCTCTGGATGACAGGAATGAGGTATTGTATTCTGGGCCTCATATGTTGAATAATAGACCTATCATTGTCAAAGTATGGAGCCCTGATTTTGATTTCAATAAGGAAGTGCTATAATCAATACCAATCTGGGTGAAATTCCCAAATCTGCCTCTGAATTGCTGGAACGTGGATTCACTAAGTTGAATTAGTAGTGGGCTGGGAATACCTCTATATGCTGATGAGTGCACTACTAAAGTCGATCGAATATCATTTGCTCGAGTTCTAGTTGAAATGGATGTAGCTAGGGATTTGCCAAAAAAGCTGAAAGTGCAGGATCCAAATGGAAGAATCTTTGATCAAGTTGTGCAGTATGAATGGGTGCCGGAGTACTGTGAGAAATGTTTGCAGGTGGGACATAAATGTGGAAAAGGGGTAACTAGACTACCAGCACCTGTTAAGATAGTCACCACATGGATAAGGAAACCAGAGGGGCCAAAAAATGAAGTTGAAAAGAAGCAAGAAGCAAAAGTTCTCAATGAGATGTCAAACAAAGAAACATGGCAGACACCAAAAGTTGTGGCAAAAAATGTCGAAAAACAGAAGGCTGAAGTTCAGGTACTAAATGATTTTACTATTCTAGAACATGAATGTGGAAGCACAAGTGCTGGAGATAAGCAAAATGCAAACGCTAAAGGGGTGGAGCTGGATAAAACAAATATTTCCTTATGCAGTTAGTTGCTTGGAACATAAGAGGGCTGAATAAACCTGATAAACAAAGAGAATTAAAGATGTTTATGAAGGAGAATAACATTAGCATTATTGCATTGTTAGAGCACGAAATAAAGGACATAGCAGGGAAAGTAATACAAAAAATTGCACCAGGATGGAAGTATGAAGGGAACTATGAAATGACTGAGAAGGGAAGAATTTGGATTCTATGGGATTGCCAATATGTGGAATGTGAGGCAGTGAGTGAGAACAATTTATTCAATCAAAAGTGAAGATCAATAGTAGTGGTCTACAGTTTGTTTTTGTTGCAGTATATGGTCTCTATGCCATACCTGATAGAATACAGATGTAGGAGGACCTGAAAGAGATAAATAATGCGACTCAAGAACCTATGCTGTGTATGGGGGACTACAATGCAATCCTCTAAATTGAAGACAGAGTTAAAGGTAGTCAAGTGCAGGATAATGAGATTAAAGATTCAGCGAATTCATGGCAATTACTGGGATGCATGAACTGAAGACTGTTGGAGGCTCATATACTTGGACAATTGGTCATGTATGCAGCAAAATAGACAAAGCCATAGTGAATGCAGAATGGATGCTACACATGCCTATTATGGAAGTCCAGATCTTAAGGCCAGGGGTGTCTGATCATTCTCCTCTCAGCATAACAGTGGACAAAGTATCTCAAAATAGGCACAAGGCTGTTAAATCCTTTAACTGTATTGCAGATCATCCAGAGTTCATTCAGATCACTACACAAGCTTGGCAAGGACATCAGCAAGGAGATTTAAAAACTATCTGGTGGAAGCTAAAGAAAGTGAAAACAACACTTAAAGACTTGAACAACACAAAATTCAAAGGAGTGAAGGATAGAATTCGGACAATCAGAGAACAACTCCACAATGTGCAAACAGAAATGAGGGATCCTAACCAGGTAGATGCAAACATGAATAATGAAAGAGAACTAAGAAAACAATTGGAGAAATGGAGCTTGATAGAAGAGAGTGCAATGAGGCAGAAATCAAGGGTGCAATGGATAAAATTAGGAGATACAAACACAAACTACTTCTTTGCCGACATGAAGAACAGGTTGACTCAAAACACCATCACCAGCTTAACAATAGAGGAAGGAGCACCAATACATTCTCAGGAGGACATTGAGAAAGAAGCAACAAGATTTTATCAGGAACTGCTTGGGAAGGCTAGTACTCACTTGCCTGCTGTAGATATCAATGTCATGAAAAGAGGAGGAAGCCTAGATAGAAATCAACAGCTACAACTAGCAGCCCCAGTCACAGGACAGGAAGTGGAATGTGCATTGAAGGAGATAGATGATCTCAAAGCCCCAGGAAAAGATGGTCTAGATGCTTGTATTCTTTAAGAAAGCATGGTCAGTAATAGGGGAACAAACTATACAGGCAGTTCTACACTTTTTCAATTCAGGGAAAATGTACCCACCTATCAATTGTAAGCTGTTACACTTACTCCTAAGAAAAGAAATCCAACAAAAATAAGTGAATATAGGCCAATCTCTTGTTGCTCAACAGTTTACAAAATCATCTCTAAAGTACTCACCAAAAGATTGAAGCAGGTTATGGACAACATAGTGGATATAATCAAGCAACATTTGTCCCAGGAAGGAGTTTGAATGATAACATCATGATGGGCCATGAACTGGTGAAAGGTTATGGGAGAAAAGGAATTTCCAGAAGATGCATGATTAAAGTGGATATGAAGAAAGCCTATGATTCACTAGAATGGACTTTCCTGGAGCAGGTTTTAAAAGAGATCAGAATACCAACTAAAATGCTTCAATGGATAATGCAATATGTCACTACTGTGACATATTCCATACAGATCAATGGGAGAAGTACTAGTTCTTTTAAGGCAAGGAGAGGGGTTAGAAAAGGGGATCCACTATCCCCATACCTATTTGTGATAGCCATGGATTATTTAACAAGAGTGCTCAAGACATTACAAGACAACCCTGAGTTCCACTATCATCCAAGATGCAAAGTCCAAAAGATAGTACAACTGAGTTTTGCTGATGATTTGTTACTATTCTGCAGAGGTGTTATACAATCAATAAGATGCCTTGGTAAGTGTTTTAAGGAATTCTCTGAAGCATCTGGTTTGGTTGCAAATCTGGACAAGAGCAATGTATATTTTGGAGGAGTGATACAACATGCACAGGAAGAAAGGAAGAAATACTGCAGGAATTACAATATGTCAAAGGTGAATCTCCATTCAGATATCTGGGCATACCTCTCTGCTCCAAAAGAATATCAATTGCCCAATGTCAGCCCTCGATAGACAGAATGTTGAGTAGGATTACGAGCTGGGAAACAAAATTCTTATCATATGCTGGAAGAGCATAACTTATCAAGAGTGTCTTATATGCTATTTAAATATTCTGGTCACAGATATTCCTACTGCCTAATCATTCAAGTAGTTGAGAGTATATGCGGAAGATTCTTATGGACTGGTCACACTGAAACATCAAGGAAGGTTTTGATTGCATGGGAGAGGATCTGCTACCCTAAGCAAAATGGAGGACTCAACTTCCCTGATATACACATATGGAATAAGGCTGCTATAGGTAAATTGTTATGGAATCTTTGCAAGAAGGACAAACTATGGGTGGCTTAGATCCACAGTTATTATGGACAAGATGGTATATGGAATGCACAGGCAAAGCAAGCATCATGGTTGGTCCAGAAGATACTGAAAGCTGCTAGCCATCTTCAACAACTGGGCTTCACTGAAACAACACTAAGGGATCAGAAAGAATACTCCATTGGTAAAATATATCTGCAGATGAAAGGTCCAATGGAAAAGGTTGAATGGAGGTCACTGGTATGGAGGAACTATGGAGCACCTAAGTGGCAATTTATCTTATACTTAGCAATCAATAAAAGATTAGCCACCAAGGACAGACTAGCAAAATGGCAAATGATCCAGGAAACAAAATGCTCAGGAAGCTGAGACTATGGAACACGTTTTCTTTCAATGTCTATATGCATCAGAGATATGGAGCAAACTTCTCACCTGGCAGGGTATCAATAGAGCAACGATGGGGTGGTCTAATGAGATACAATGGGCAATCAAGTACATGAAAGGAAAAAGTAGCACTTCCATGGTATATAGGATGACAATAGCATGCACAACATACAACTTATGGATGGAGCGTAACTGACGTGTTTTTCAGCAGAAACAACAATCTACAACAACTCTCCTCAGGCACATTACACAAGAGATACATGGTAGAGGTAGCAAATACAGCTGCATCACTGATAGACTTAGCAAATTGAATGTATATCCATGAATGGCTAGATAACCTCAAATAGAGAATTGTGTAAGCAAGGATGGAGCCTATGTCCATACCTGCTGGAATGAACTGAACCTGTAAAGTCCTTTTGGTAAATAAAATTGTTACTTACCAAAAAAAATGAGCCACAAAAGGGCATGTACATTCTTGGAATACATTATGTGATAGTATGGAAGCGTAGATAGCATAAGACATTTGATAGGAACATCTTTAACACATCATTAATTGATTACTTGTGGCCGAGAAGGCGATTTATCACAAAAGCATGTAAGGCCTCACTCTTACTTTATGCAAGGTGTTTGTGAACTTAGGCATGCTTATCAATGATTATATATATCAATCATTCTATAAACTCCACGTCATGTATAACCTTTTAGTACATAAACTAATCTTTGGAGATCTATCATATTAGTCTTTTTAGGATTCATTATGATGGTAATATGTTGGGAGTAATTTGTCTAGCATACATTGCATAGGCATCTTGAATAGAGGATTAAGGATATTCAATTAGAGGGACATGAACATTTCAAGTAGGAGAACTAGAGACATCTAACACACATTGATATTCAAAGAAGCATCCTCCCTTTTCTCTCAGGCATTAGTATTGAGGCAATGCACTAAAGTTGCTTTTGAATCAATGGTCCGACTCTGGTGGTCCTTCCGATCCCTGGAAATCACTTTTCTTTATTTCTTCCTAAGACTCAGACGGGTAAAAAACTCTTTTTTATCTCAAGATGCAAATCTTTCGAGCTAATAGACATCAGTGAAGATGGTGATCAATGGTTATGGATTGAGCGAGATAGCAGATTCACAAGCAGAATTAAAGTCGAAAAGGAAAATAGCAAATGGATATGTGAACAAATGCTCCAGGCATCCCATGGTTTTGTGAATTTATACAGGCAATGGGGAAGGAAGATCCAGACTTATTTGTACAGGGTGTACAAAACTACAATGTATATCAGGTACATTAGAGTAGTCACCTGGATTGGGAATAGGAAATCTACTATTACTATTCCAGAAAATGATTACAACAAAGGTTGGGGAGACAACTCAAAAAATATTACCATTCCTGGGGAAAACTTCCAACAAAAAATACAACAAGATTGCAGATTTACAAAGAAAATCTTTCCTAAAAGCTGTAAAGGGTTGCGGCTGTGGGTTCCTATTGTGATAAAAAAAAGCTGCAAAAATTCTGGAATGGCCTCCCCATGCTGCTGACAGGAATGGAGACAGACTTACCGGCGGAGGGCCATCGATGTCTCTCAAGATGTCTGATTGGGTGGAGTTGAGACTAAGAGGAATGTATAAACCAAAGCACCCATTCCTTCAAAGCCCCAAAGTGGAAGTTATTCAAAAATGGTTTACTCAAGATGGAGCTTAACAGTTGGTATCAGAATCACACCAATGGCCCACAATCGATTCCTTTTTGAATTCCCTTTAAGGCAAGGGCTACACTAATAAAGGCTGGTGATTGGTTTTGGAATGGACGATACCTAACCCTCCAATGGTGGATACTGGAGTATGGACCACTACTGCAAGCGGAGGAAAAGTACCACGATGGATAAAAGCTTTTGGGATCCTATTGCATGGCTGGATGTCTGATAGCTTTCGTTTTATACATATTCTTTTGGAGGATTCATTGACTCCAGTGAGGACACAGAATCGTACACATATGTTTTGGGCCAGATTTTGCGTAAAAGGAAGCGAGGTGAGGTTTCTAGGAGTCGCCAAATTTAAACCAGGTAATTTAAGTTACATAATCGCAATGATTGAGGATACGCTCACTAATGTTGTGAGCACAAGAGTAGAACTTGTCAGAAGGGAGAAGACAGTGGCAGCTGCCAAAAAACCATTGTGTCACAAAGAGCATGTGGGAAAGCTAGCTGTCTTCAACCATGATAGACCCATCCACTTCAGTTCAAATTCTGCTAACCTGGCAACAGAAAAAGGTGTAAGTACAGGTGTAACTCAAACCAAAATAGATGTAAGTGCATCAAAAGGGGCCCAAGTATTGAGCCAAGCAAAAGATAGAGTTTACTACAAGGGAGGCCCAAAAGGGAAAAAGCTCAATTAGGGGAGATCCACAAAACAGAGCTGGAGGGTATCGAGGTCAAACTTTGACGTCTTGTGCAATTAGGCCCAGTCAACTTATGAGTGGTAATTCTTTCGATCCACTTAGGGATGAGCTAGAATCTTTAACTGAAAAGCCCGATCCCTTATTAGCCAGCACCACAACACTCCATTCAAAAGCAGACAACGAAGGAATACATAACATGCAGAATTTTCACAGAAATTCAACAATTCCACCAACAATCAGTGCTTGGTCTGGCTGTAAAGGTGAGATCTCCTCCTGCTACAACCTTCCCCTCCCATGGTACAAAGAAGCTACTTACAGTAGGCATGTAATTGACACCCCAACTGTATTGGAAACTATGATATGGTCCAAGATTGTAATGCTCGAGGCATGCAAAATATTTGGGGTCAATGTCAGTGGGTTCAAGCTTGAAGTTCTTTACATCATACTCAGGATGGATCAGAAGAGATAGAAACAATTGATGGATGAGAAGAGGCAAAAACAGTTGCAAAATCATGAGTCTCCCTAGAGTGATGTAAAAAAAAAAAAATTAGAAAACAGAATTGGAGAGGCTAAAGTGGGATTTGACTTATGAGGGTAATAGGAAAGGAGATTGGTAGCATCAGGCCTGTTCTGGATGAAATTAAAAATACTAAGCTGCAATGTACGGGGCTTTAACGACACTGATAAAAAGAGCTCTATCGAACCTTTGATATAAAAATGGAAGATCGATATAGCTTGCCTTCAGGAAATCAAAACTGATTTGTGGCCAACATTGTGGATCAGGCAAGTTTGGGGCAATGTTAAACCGAGCTACTCATGAAGGCATTTACACCTTATTCTGCATGCTGGAAAGTATTCTTGGTGAGTTCAGGTAGTGCTTCATAGGAGTGTATGGCCCTCACACCAACTTTGAAAGAGAGATATTTTGGTTAGAACCTGCAGCTATAAGAGGTTTATTGGGTGAACAATGGGTGATTGCGGCCGACTTTAGTCTATGCAGATTTGAAAGTGAAAGGTTTAATTGTATAAAAACATCTAGGGTTATGAATTCCTTCTCCGAGATTAACAGGACCTACAAATCATGGATCTTCCTTTATTGTTCCCAGACATCTACAACATCAATCAACAGAAACTAGCTACAATATCAGAAGTCAGAAATGCATAAGGCTGGAACCTGTCCTTCAGAAGATTTTTCAATGATTGGAAGGTAGAGAAAATGATTCAGTTATACAATACCTTAGAACAAGCCAAGAGCCTCACCTGTGACGAAGACAAATTGCTATGGAAGAGGGACAAAGATGGCAAGTTTAAGGTGAAATCAGCCTACAAGTTACTGGATACATCAATTCAAACTAAGGAGTGCCCTCCCAAGATGACTTGGGAAGGCAAGGTACCACATAAGGTGGCCTGTTTCACTTATCGCTAATCAAGCCGTTTTGACTTATGAACCTTATGAAAAGGGGAAGACAATTATGTTCCAGATGTTCTTTTTTTTTTTTTTTGGTGAGACAGAGACAATGAACCATCTTTTCTTGCATGGTAAAGTGACTGAGAAAATGGTTCTTTAACCTGAGGGGGATTAGATGGTCTAGTGGTAAAGTGACTGAGAAAATGGTTCTTTAACCTGAGGGGGATTAGATGGTCTATGCCAAGGAACACTTCAGAAGTCCTAGCATGTTGGAACAGAGATGGGAATCGAGATGGAAGACTGTCCCTGCTTGCATCTGGTGGACAATTTGTAAGGAAAGAAATCAGAGATGTTTTGAGAACAAGTGCACTTCTTTCCAAAACCTAAAAATGAACTGTTTAGCAACCTCATACGTTTGGTGCACCTATATTGTACCTAAGGATCCGGGAAAGATTACTCTATTTTTAGATAATTTATGAAGGTCATAGGTGATAGATCTCTCTTGGCTTTTTCTACGTACTTTTGATGTAATTACTATGTTAGAATAAACAACAACAACAACAACATACCCAGTAAAATCCCACAAGTGGGGTCTGGGGAGGGTAGAATGTACGCAGACCT
>JAPFFP010047132.1:0-10537 GCA_026153255.1 Solanum medicagineum | reverse complement strand
AAATGTTAGCATACAAGCACATATAAATATAATAAATAAAGATAAATCTAAGGAAAAGAGTTGAAGTGACTTTATCCTATTTAAGCTATTCTCTTGCAACTTCGGGTCTTCATCACGAGATTTGTAAAATGGCTTCTTTTTTGAGTTGACTCGAAGAAGAATGAGTTTGGGCCTCCGTGGCCCAGGGAATGTGAGGTGAATCCAGGATGGACTCGAATAATAGTTCATGCAAAGAAATAAATAAGGATTAGTGAACTATTCATGGATGCATCTGGACAGATGATAAGGAAGATATAAGCGCAAGTCAAGACAAGACAAGACAAAACACTCAATAAGTACATTATGCCTATACCAGATATAGCAAACAAGGAGAGGATAATTTCATGCTGGGGCAGACACTATGAGAAGCAGAAATGAACCATAGAGTGAAGAGAAGCACAGGAATTATTAAGTTAATTCAATAAACATCAGGTTTCATAGATGAAGAGACAAGAACAGGAGACCATATTGTACTCCATATGATAAGCATTTAAGCACACAAAGATATATACTTTTGCAAGAAGAATCAACTATAGCGTGAATGATGCAACAAAACATGATTAAAACTTCTTAATGCAGGCAATTCTGATGCACTGGCAACAACAGGTGTCAAATAAACAATAATCATTCCAGGACTACAAAGCCATAGTAACGAACCAAGTGAACTGTAGAATCAGACGCTTATATTTGAATGAAGCTTTGTCTGTTCTTGTTCAGAAATTTCCCATAGAAGTAATATGGCTAGTCCAAATGAAGTAACTCATACTATGAAACAATAGAGTGAAATAAACCAACAACGAGCCAATTCTTTTCATTCCTCTAACATGCTAAAGAGACAAACTTCACAACAGAGGCAACTCAGTTCAGAGCTACACTATGATATCGACTCACGCTTTCAGGCATATGGCAAACATGCTTGGAAAACTAGGCGTCAATACAAGACACAGGCAAATTGAAAGTCGACAAGCTTGTAACTTGAAATATTTATGTGAGCTAGTAACGTCTTAATCTCATTCAAGCAACCACACAACAATTACAACTTAATACTATTGATAACAACACACCACAACATCTACTTCAAATGTCGTCTAGTTAGCTAATAGCACCACAAACAGTCGCAAAATGTATTTAACGAACATATAATTACAGCATCACAATATCGACTCAATCACAGCAATATTTCCAGTCAATAATGTTCGCCATGACAGCGTTGTACACAGAACATTAAATTCCTATCCTCTGTTTCCATCAACAGATTCAAAACAACAAATACAATTTCACAATATGCGATATTTTAAATGAAAATGAGATAAGAAAAACGAAGGCGTTACCTTTTTCGGGGCAGCGAACTAAGACGACGAGCTTGACGAAGCTTCGAATTCACACCACTACGAGCTCAGTTCAAATTTTCAACTCAAACAGAACAGACGCTCCGGTTTCGGCTTCGAATTGATGAACCTTTTAGACAAAGACGACGACTATAGAGTTTTCTGTGATTTCGACTCGATTATTGTTGATTATTGCTATCGAATGGAGCTTTTCGGTTTTTCCCGGTTTCCATCCGTCGCCCCCTTAAAAACGAAAATGAAACGGGATTATATAGGGGCGATTAGGGTTTCAAAATGGGGGAAATGAATGGGATTTCAAATTCCAAAATCAACCGCGGGTCCCATTGATGTGCCTCAATCTACGACTTTTGAAGAGCACGCGTGAGGGACAAGAACGTTGGGGTATGTTGACTTCGACAGAGGATTCGAGGTTCGGCTTGTCGGGGAACGTGGCTCTCTGGGTTCTGGTCGCGTCGGCTAGGGTTTTAGGGTTAAGGGGAAGAAGGGAAACGTGACGGGGAAGGGATTGCGGCGCCATTCGACCGGAAACGATCGCGGCGCCGCTGGTTCTCTAGGTTTTCTGGTTTTTTCGCTTCTCTGCAGGGAGAGGGGAATGAAGAGGAAGAAAGATTTGGGGGAAAGTAAAGGGTTTGAGGGCGCGTGGGGTACACGCGCCCGCCTTAATTTTTTTTTTTTTAAGAAAAGTGTTTGAAATTGTTTTAAAATAAATATAAAGCTCGATTACTAATTTGACACCGTGGAGGATAAAAATTGGGTGTCAACAGTTGAAAAACCCGAATTTATTGGTTTTGTTTGGTCTATATATTAAAAAATCGCATAAATGATTTGGATTGATATTTAAAAAACCCGAACCAATTCGGTCCATGTACACCCCTAGCCCAAGTATGTAAGACTCTTCAAAAATAATTTTAAGTCCATTCCGGTATCTATTGACTGTCAATTTCCACCCAAAATAAAGTATAAGTTGCGCCCTAGTCTTTATTATTGAGTAAATTAAACTCCTCTGAATTTTTGCATATTATTCTACCCCTTTGAAGTGAATTGTTGCATTAAGTTGTAAAATTAAGTTATGAATGCAATACATTTTGTTCACATATTTATAGCTCTAAAGAATTCATGAAAAGATATCGAGTCCAAAGTATGAGTTAAATTAAAGAAGTATCTTGAGTTGTCATTTTAACATAAGTCGTATAAGAAGCCTATTTACTATACTTTTGAGCATGCATATGAGTACCCTTATATAATGATTTTGAAATTTAGTTGGGAAGTAGTTCATTGTGAGTTGAGACTCAGTTCTTTTAAAGGAAAAGTGAAAAGTTGAGAAAGCAAAATTTGGGCTTAGACCCAAAAGATTGATTGGGTATTTGAGTAATCTTACTCTTTAAATTATGGGCACATAAACGATTCTGGGAGTAGTATTATCGATAAAGATAAGAGTAATAACAACTCGAATTCATAATGTAGCCAGTGTAGGATAGGATTGTACGAACAATTGTATGAATCCTCATATGCCACTGAGATGGATTCATAAGTTAAGCTTTGTCCATATCCTGGCAAGGTATTGGATGGCTCTGATAATGTCGGCAAGATGTTGTATCATCACGATGCTCATAGTGATGGTTGTCGATTAGAGAAGCTCTCCAAGTTAAAGTATATTATTTTCTGTGTTATTTATACCTTGAGTTACATTTATTATGCATTGCAAAAAGGCTTTTACTTTGCCCTTTTTTTCATGGCTGAGTTACTTTTGAGTTGAGTTTTGAGCATCCCATCCCATCCTGAGTTCTTGTTTTGGCTATTTTATTTTCTTGTACATTTTATGTATTGACGCCTTTTGAATGTATATCATTTTACGATTCAAACAAGGCATATCACTGACCATCCAAATTCCTACTTAGCTATTAGGTGAGGCCTCACAGTAGTATGAGTCGTCTTGATGCCTTTATTTCAAATTTATTTATCTCAGTAATGGTAGCTGTGTGCCTATCATAGTGTTGTTTCAGAGTTAGTTTAGATATTTTGTAGACTAGTTGACACAATATTTCATTTTCTCTCTTTCATTTGTCTTTATGAGTTGCTTAATTGCATAGGAGACTTTAGCCAAGCTTAATTACCATTTATTGAAGTTTAGCCTATTATTAATTGTTTAACTCTTTCGCTGAGTAAAGCAGCCAAGCCAAATGCTTCACTTGGGGGCCAAAAACAATTTTCGAGTGTTATCCATGTTTAGGGTATATATAAGTTCAGGGGATGATAAGCTTAGTATTAATGCACATAGTTCAAATGTCTTAGGGAGTCTATAAAGCCGTATCTACTGAAGTCCCTATTATTGGTGTAAAGTACGCCACATCCATAATAGGGAGGCTATATGACATTTGGAAGTGTTGACCCTCTTTTGATATTCTATTTCGTGCCTCAAAGTTTAACTCTATGTAATTGATCTCTAACTGTGCGTTAACGCTTGTTTTTTAAATCATGCCTCCCATAAGAGCAATTAGACGTCCCGCACAAGCAAGAGGTAAAGGACGCCCTACTAGACAAAACATGAATCGGGCTGAGCCACAATTACCTAAGGGATCAAAAGGCCCAGTTATGTCTGTTGAGTAGCCACCCTAGGTTGATACCTCTAATGGTGTGAGCTCTTCCAAGCCATTAGACTTTAGCTTAGGTGCTGACAACACTGGAAGGTCGGCAAGGAGCAGGCAAACAAGATGCTCCAAACACTGCGTGGATTCATAAATTTCTATGGATGAACCCATCAGAGTTTTCGGGATCAACACCTACTGAGAATCCAAAGAATTTTATAGACAAGCTTCAGGTGTTCCAGGTTATGCATAATTAGTTTGCTTAAATGTGGTACTCTTTGTCCCTCTCATTATTGATATTATGAAAATGAAAGGAAAAAAAAATTTAAATGTAAATTAAGGAAATAGAAAGCAAAAATAAAAAGTCTTTATTTATTTATTTTTTTGCTTGGTAATCTATTTTTACGTGAACTTGTGAGTATAGGTGAAAGACTGGAAGTGTAAGCAAACAGGAGAAAGTGCCTAGCTGTACTGGGTTGCAAGAACTTAGTATTGTGTAAGCCACTTGTAATACTCTTATCTCTATTTACGCGGCATTTTTAATTTTTTTAAAAAATTTAAACTATCTAAATTTTGATAATCTTTAAAAATATATATCTTATCATCATATTAACATAACAAAAGTTGCAAATATTAGTTTTTGTATAATTATTGAAAAATTAAAGATTGAATTAATCAAATTTAATTTAACTTTAAAGATTAGTCAAATTTATTCTTAAGGATAAAATGTGCTACATAAATTAAGACGGAAAAAAATACTACTTTAGTTGTTATCTAGGTTCAAAATCTGTGATGCCCATGGTATTTAACACAATATTAATTGACATAAACTGGAGGCAAGCTCTTTAGTAAAAGTGATCATCATTTGGACTTATCTGCCCCCTTGATTTATTTTGAATAAAATCAGTGTAACTTGGTACCTAACATAACTTAGTTCAAGACAGGTTGCAAATAAAATAAAGCAGAAATATGGGGGAGACAGGCCTATAAATTCATTGCCTTTCATGAAAAAGAATTGCACCGCAATAACACAATTCTCTCATCTTTTCTCCATCTTAGTAATACTGTATTATCATGGCTCGTAATTATGCTTTCTCTTTCATTGTTGCTCTCGTGGTGATGTCTGGTAAATAATCTTTTTCTAAAATTAAAATAATAAAACATATTCTTTTATTTGGAATAGGTTCATGATATGTATGCCCTTAAATATATTACTCAATTTTAACCAAGTTTGCTCCTTTTAAAGTAAGTGCTATTAGACTCTCTGTCTGTTAAATATGACAAGAATTGTATTTCAAAAAATAGAGTTTAGTGGAAATTCACATTTAACTATGCATATTTTAGTTTTTGATTTTGCAATTTTTAAAAGCTTGATTCAACCTTAAAAAAAAAAAAATCACATTCCTCTCAAGTCAATAAACAAAGATTGTTAAAATATCCCAAACATATGACCCTCCTCGGTCATTTTGACCATATGTTAATTTTCTACTAGCTATATTATTAGTAGTCAATATTAGCTTATAAATATCAAGAAAAAGAAATAAATTGAGGGCAAATTTGTCTTTTGACAAAGTACCTAGGTAATGTGTCCTTCAACTACCTTCTATGTCGCAACTCAATTGCCTTTTTTAGGCGTGAAACAACATGAATATATACACAACATACTTATGATTTTGACACTTGATTTTATTTTAATGGATCATAGTGTATTTTACTGCATCTCCAAAAGTGAAAATAGCTGCTGCTAGAGACGTGCCGATGGCTATGAACAAACTCACTTCAATATTAACTAGTGATAACTTGATGGGTGGTTGCGGAGGATACTGTAGACGAAGCAGTGACTGCTATAATAGGGCATGCCCCTATTGTTACTACGATGTTATTAGACATACCTATGGCTGCCATGCATGAAGATGCATTGATGGCCAACAGCAATATGAATTCTATCGCTTCTATGAATAATATATATCGTAATAACTATAAGTGTGATGTATATTTGTGTGGTTTGATTGTCTTTGCTTTTGAATTTTTCTTTTCCAATTTCAGTATTTTGTGAAAAAAATAAAACGACCAACGGATCTACTTCTACCTAGATCAGGATAATGTCTGATGTAACATGAAGATATGGGCCATGTTGGCCTATAATTGTTCATGCAATATTTCTACTTTTAATTTTGAATATATAAAATTATGTGATCCGTTTCTCATCAAAATCTTAGTTACCTTTTCATTATCAAGATTTCAAACGTTTAAAGTAATTAATGGATTCTCAAATCCATTCAACGATCAAACACATAAGTTGTGTATAGCAAATATAGTTATTGGGTTTAATTGAACCCGTCCTTTTTGACACAAATTATAAGTATTTATTTTGAAGATTGAGGAGTTTAATTAAATTTCAAAAATACATTCCATAATATATAGAAAAAAATAGACTAAAATACAAGTTAGGGAGATAATTAACTTATCTTTAGTAATAAAATCAGTGGAAAACTAAATAGAAATAAACCTTGGTTGTTTCTGGTCTCTCAAGGATGAAGTAAGAAAAATAAGAATGAATGTATAACTTTTATGACTTAAAACACGCGCTTGTCTTACCATGGAGGGAATAATTCTATCATATAAGCGGGTTGCACCAAGACAGAAACTCATATCTCGCGTCCCAACCCTTCTTTTACAACATGCTCTCAAACCATGAACATTCAACAATTAACCTTTGCGTCTAGATCAATTTCGGGAGTTCTACTCGCCCCAATCAAATTCTGTAAAGTCGTACAGTCTCCTTATCGTCTTCGCGATCAACTCAAATGATCAAACTCACAATCCAACTCTCAATCCATTACAAGATTATCCTAGACCTTACATGACTCACATTTCATCTAACACTAGCCTAGGCCCCAAATTATCAACTTACTATTCCAGAGTTTTCTGACCCAATTTTCTTTTTTATTGACCTACTCGTAACAATGGGGTTAGATCATTACAATGGGAAAATTAATCTGCATAATTAGTTTGCTTAAATAGGGTACTTCGTGTACTTCTCATTATTGATATTAAGGAAGTAAAAGCGGAAAAATATTAAAATGTAAATTAAGGAAAGAAAAAGCAGAAACTTAACACTATGTTTAAGATATATAGTTCATAATGTCACTATTCCGATTAGGTCATGAGTGAAACTCATACTAATTCTTCAGTGGGAGAATCAATGTTGCAACCAAACTAAGAGATTCAAGCATTTAAAGATTACGAAATTTGGTTTAAATAATGACAAATTGAGTTCCTATAAATTCAAACAAAGTAAACTATACAATGCGGAACAACCTCTCTAGAACTTGAAAGTCATTGTAAGTGTATAACATAAGGGGATACAATTCCACAAATCATAACAATAATTGTCTAAAAGTGTTTTAATCTGAAAACAAATGAACTAGGAAAAAACAGATAATCTATGATAGCCCTAGACTAGTTGAAAATGAAAAGAAAATTTTAAAAATGTAAGTTAAGGAACGAAAAAGCAGAAACTAAATTTCTTTATTTTCTTTTTCCTTATTTTTCATCTTTTCTGGGTAAACTATTTTAGGTGAAGTGAACTTGTGGTTTGCAAGATGTTGCGATTAGCTACTTCTTGCCTTTTGACTAACAAATTTTAAAGTTTTGAAAGTGCATAAAATTGAAAAAGTACACACACAAAATTAAAAATGATCAAAATTTAAAAGTTGGGAACAAAGTTGACGGTTCCAAATTATGACTTTTGGATTTTAACTTACACTTAAAAAAAATTAATTCAAACACCACCTTAATATTGTGTAAGCCATTTGTAATATTCTCTCAGTCTCTATTTACGTGGCATTTTTTATTTTTCAAAATTCAAATTATTTAAATTTTAATTAATATTATATTTAAAAATAAATTTTATCATAATATTAGCATAACAAAAGTTGCAAATATTATTAAGATTTGTATAATTATTAAAAAACTAAAATTAAAATATTAATTTAATTTAAAAATTAGTCAAATTTATCCTTAAAATTAAAAAGTGTCACATAAATTAAAACACAAAAATACTATTTTAGTTTCTATCTAGGTTCAAAATCCGTGGTGCCCATGGTATTTAACATTTCAATTATACTCCTACTATAATTGACAGGAATTGGAGGCAAGCTCTATAGTAAAAAGGCGATCATAATTTGGATTTATCTTCTCCCTTGATTTATTCGGAGTAAAATCAGTGTAACTTGGTACGTAACATAATTAATTAAAGACAAGTTGCAAATAAAATAAGGTAGAAATATGGGAAGAGAGGCCTATAAATTCATCGCCTTTCATGAACAAAAATTACATTGCAATCACACAATTCTCTTATCTTCTCTATCTTAGTAATACTGTCATGGCTCGTAAATTATGCTTTCTGTTTTATTATTGCACTTAATCCCTCTCTTCTTTATTTGAATTTGATATGTCTCTATGTTGTTTTATAGAAAAAATAAGAGAAAATAATTAAAATTCCATTTGGTGCTTAATGTATGAACTTAATAGAAAGGGTCCTGAATGCATTAAAAAATGTGATTATTTTGATCTTCGGCCTATAGTTAGCAATACCCAATTATTTTGACATCAAATTAACTCCTACCTTATGTGTCACTTAAAATTCGATGTATCGTGAACTTAAATCACTTCGAACAGATTATATATTAAAATTTTGAAACATTGAGAGGATTTTCATAATTAAAATTCGAAATTATTTAGAGTTGATTTTGAGTTGATCGAGATTAAATAGCCTATGTATATTTCATGTATAGTCAATTTACACTTCATTTATAGTAATCTATATTTATTTTTTTAGAGTATCATAATATATAGTTAGTGTACAACTCATGTATAGATACACTACATTATATAGTCAGTATATACATTATATGACTTTTGGTAAAGTATAGTGTGTATATAGTCAATGTATACTTTCAATGACTTTTGACTATTTCTCATATAAATAAAATATGACTATATTTATTATAAACTAATTACTTATATATATTTGAAACTTATTCCAGTAGAAAATCATTGGAGGCAATTTTGTCTTTTGACAAAGTATCTAAGCAATGTGTCCTGTCTTTTGTTTTGCAACTCAATTGCCTTACAAGCGTGAAACCATATAGATAAATCATACTCATGGTTTTGACACTTTGATTTTGTTTTAATGGATCATAGTGTATTTGAGTAACTCACCAAAAGTGAAAATAGCTGCTACTGGAGACATGCCGATAGCTATAGAGAAACTTAATTCAATAGTAACTGGTTATAACTTGATGGGTGGTTGCGGAGAATACTGCAGACAGAAGATTGACTGCTTTTCTAGGGCATGCCCCAATTGTTACTACGACGTTATTACACATGAGTACGGCTGCCATGCGTGAAGGATCCACTGATAAGCCAACACCAATATGAATTCTGTTGCTTCTATAAATAATATATATGAGTGTGATTTGTATTTGTGTGGTTTGATTGTCTTTGCTTTTGGGTTTGTCTTTTCCAATTTCAGTATTTTTGTGAAAAAAATAAAACGACTAAGACATCTACTTCTACCAAGACTAGGATAATGTCTTGATGTAACATAAAGATGAGTCATGTTGAGCTACAATTGTTCATGCAATGTTTATACTTTTAGGTTTGGATAAATAAAATTTTGTGATCTATTTGCTTATCAAAATCTTGGTTACCTTTTTACTATCAGGATTTTCAACCTTTTAAAGTAATGGGTTCTCAAATCCATTCGATGATTCAAAGCATAAGTTGTGTGTATTAGCAAATATAAGAATTATTTTCTTTTCTTTTTCCGCCCGGCCGATACGCACATTGAAGCTTCACTAAATCTGAATTCGCGCCAGGAAATCCCATGTTGGGGGATAAAGCACTACTTAATAAAAATGATTTCGTACTCAAAGGGACTCCAACCGAAAACCTATGATTAAGAACGAAGGAGTATTTATCATTTCTCCACAACCCTTCTTGGTGCAATATAGTTATTGGGTTTAATTGAACCGCGCTTTTGGACACAAATTATAAGTATTTATTTTGAAAATTTAGGTATTTAATTAAATTTCAACTAGCCTTTTGATAATATAAAGAACAGTTTCTCTGCATTTGGCAAAAAGCTTTCTAGCTTCTTCGTACAAATTGAAGCACAAGCAAAAGATTAATCAAGTTTCAAGATAAATATATCCAACCAAATATTATATTTATCAAAATAGACTTCATTAATTTAATCTTGAATTCTCTGCATTCAAAGAAGAATTCAAATCAAAATTGTACTCTATATTCAATTTAGACTTAAACTCTCTATATTCAAAAGAGAATTCAAACTAGAATTAGATTACTACATGATTCTAGGATTGGAGAAGGGAATTTTATTTAGAATTCTCTTCCTACCATTTTTGTTTTCTATAAATAGGGGTCATTTGTAATAAGATGTGATATGTATATAAAGATGAAGATTAGTTCTCTAAAGTTATCTCTTTCTATTTTCCACATTCGTATTAGCACCAAGCTAATGCACTAGAATTTTCC
>JAPFFP010047131.1:0-10538 GCA_026153255.1 Solanum medicagineum | reverse complement strand
TCCTTGAACAAAGATATGGACATAGCAAGAATGCAGGCTTTTGCATAGAAATTAGAGGACCAGAGACAGAGGAGAAGAACGCAAGAGTTGGAAAGGGTGCAGGCCAAGAGAGCCAGATCTACAGGGCAGTTTATACCATCCCAAGGTGATATTAGTCCTCGATTCTCTAGTAGACTGCCTAGGCCATCATCCTCCTACTCTACCACCAGTGCTCCACCACAATTTCAAGGGCCTCGAAGTAATCAGTTTGGTTAATGAGGCGTAGGGCAAGGTGCCTGGACAATGGGTTATTCAGCAGGCCAACCAATGACTCCCAGGCAGCCTTGTAAACAGTGTGGAAGGAGTCTTCCGTGTATATGTCGTGTTGGGACAGACGGTTGCTATTGGTGTGGTATACCAGGGCACATGATGAGGATTGCCCGAGGAGACATATGAGTGGTATGGCAAAATCTACTAGGTCAGCTGTTGCATCATCGTCATCAGTTCCTCCAGCAGGTAGGGGTCAGCAAGCACCTATCGGTTGTGGTAGAGGTGTTATAGGGCCAGCTAGCTCTAGCGGGGTCCAGAATCACACTTATGCACTGGGGGGTCGATAGAATTTGGAAGCTTCACCTTATGTGGTCACAAGTACATTGTCCATCTTTTCACATAATGTATATTCATTAATTGATCCTGGTTCTACACCGGGGCCATACAGTAAGAGAGAATGGAGATAGCTTGAGTATCGGGGAGGAGATCTATACCAAAATCTATTTCCTTTTCGGGAGGAACACCAGGAAGGTTATTTGGGAAGACATCAAAAAACTTATTTACAACTAGAACTGACTGTATGGGAAGGACTTTAAACTCCACATCCCTAACCCCCACAAGATGGTAAACACAACCCTTAGAAATCAACTTACGAGCTTTAAAAGATGAATCTACCCTTGACCACCACATCTTGACTTTCCCACTGAAGGACGGTTCATTTGGGAATTGAAATTTGACCCTGTGGGTTCTACAATCAATAGAAGCATAGTAGGCATGCAACCAATCCATCCAAGGAATGACATCAAAATCTACCATGTCTGATTCAACAAGGTCACAAGGCAACAACTTATGCAAACTGCAAATAGGACAACTTTTATAAACTTTCCTAGCAACAATAGAGGAACCATTAGGGGTAGATACTTCACATGACTCATGCATCAACTCGGGGTCAACATGGAACTTTTGGTAAACAAAGCAAGTAACAAAAGAAAGAGTGACACTTGGATCAATCAATGCATATACATTAAAGTCAAAGATTTTCAACATACCGGTAACAACATGGGGAATCTCACCAAACCCTTGCCTTCCATATAGAGCATAAAACTGATTGTGCCTTGGAGCACCACCTTGAGGACCACCTCTACCCGATGGCACCGCATTTGCACCCCGGCCTTTGCCACGATTTCTTGGACAATCTATCTTCTTGTGACCAAGCTCCCCACATTCATAGAAAGCATTAAAACCCTTCAAACATGGGCTCCTATGACCTCCTCTACATCTAGGACACACTTCATTAGGAGCCACACCACCAACTACTTGTGGCCTAGGGAAGTCATTGTCAAACCCCCTATTAGTAGCATGAGAAGACCCTTAGCCTTGATGGAACCGGCCACACTTTTGGAACTTAACCCTAAGATGGGCTCTCTTGGCTTCATGCCCCCTTCTCTTCCTCAAATTTTCCTCCTCCATTTGCTCGGCATATATCATCAACTGAGACAAGTCATTGTCACTAATTAGCATGGCAGACCGACATACTTCACTCACCAAGTCGGAGAACCCCATTATTAACTTATTTATCCTAGATCTAGGATCAGCCACCAAATGAGGAGCATACTTTGAAAGTTGATTAAACTTGATGGCATACGCCCTCATACACGTAGCACATTGTTTCAAGTTCATACACTCCACCAACTTCACTTCCCTAAGCTCAAGAGGGAAAAAACCAATTAAGGAAAGCCAATTTGAACTCCTCCCAAAGCACCACATTACCAATTCTCTTCTCCCCCATCCATTAATCATACCATATTTGGGCTACCCCTTTGAGTTGGTACGCTGCCAACTACGCCTTTTCATTCGGCCTAACACCCATAATATTCAAGATCTTGTAGACCTCATCAATGAACTCTTGTGGATCTTCATCCATTCTTGACCAATAGATCACCGGAGGAATCATCCTCTGAAAGTCATTTAGCCTAGCTCTTGGGGTAGTAGCGTTAGGGGCTTGGGCCCCTTGATTGGCTTGGTTAGCAGTAACTTGGGCAGGCATAGTGAGAGCATCCCTCAGCTCACCATTGGTAGGTTGCTTCCCAGGAGTTTGGTCCCTTCTTCCTCTAGTGTTTGGCATGATCTAGCATAGCGAAGAATAGTCGTTAAGGGAAAAGCTTACCACTAATCTATAGCACTACTTAGAATATGAAGAAGGGAAACATTTCCTAAAACACCTCATAGCCTCCTATTCATAGTCATGGCGCGCTTCACAACCATGAATAAGACTCTAATTGACATGGTGTGTTGGACTCTGAGGATCTATCAGCCTAGTTCTCTGATACAAAGTTTGTCACAACTCAAGCCTAAGTCTTAGAAGTGAGATGGCGAATGGGCAACCCCAAAGAACCCCATACAAGCCACTTAGCTTATCATTACACATCATTGGTCACACAAACTTATAAAGACATAAAGAGTAAGAATAGGGGCAAAGGGCTAACGGGAAAACTTGGATAACTTCATAATCAAGAGACAAAGAGTCGAGCTCACATCATAGATACATAACATGTCCAATAAACACCTCTAATACATAGATAAGAGCAGGGGCCAAGACAAAGCAACCAGGCTTACCCTCATAGAAAATAAAGAAGAGTGTCTCAATACATAATAAGAGAAACATAGACTATGGTCCCCGAATAGAGGACCCACAAACTAGCTCGAGTAGTATCGAACTAGCCATGTGGAGGAGGAGGATGATCAACTTGGGCACCAGTTCCTACATGGTGATATGATGTAGGCAAGAGTATGTGTTAGTATGTTTGAATGTACTAAGTATGTAGGATGAAATGCAACAAATGTTAGGCATCATAATCAAAATGCATATCAATAGGCAATAGGTATAATAAAACAATATAGCATGTATGATCGATGCATAAGTGAAACATGCTCAAGTAACTCATTCTCATATAGGATACCATATGTGTAGAAGAGACAAATATAGATTTCCAAAGTACAAACCTCTTGGTAGGTTAGTGATGATATCACCCATCACCTTGGTGTGTGAGGTACAAACCTCTCATCTAGGTTAGTGATAATTGCACCTATCACCCTAGTGTGTGAGGTATAAAACCCTCATCTAGGTTATTGGCAATCTCACCTACCACCTAGCATTTGAGATACTAACTCCTCAACTAGGTTATCCGGGCTCTTAGTCCCCTCGGACCAGGCATGGTCTAATGCAATACTTTATATATATTATATCATATGCATGAGATCATTTCATCATTATAACATCATTCACATTATATCTCATGCATTGGACTTTAAATTCCTCAAGAAACCACATCCGAACAGTTTATCAAGCACTTAGAGGGTGTGTAATACTTGTATAAAATCATGAAATATAGAGATGAAATAACGAAAGAAAATCCATTGTAAAATCATCAATCAACACCTTGCAACAACCTCAAGCAGCAGACATCAAAACCTCTCATCAAATCTTACATTAAATCCAAGATTTATAGCTCAAAACATAACAAAGTAGTCACAACTTTACATAGTTTTACCATAGTTCATAGACATGTTCATACTAGTGAAACCAATTGAAAGATCAACTTTAAATCATGCAAATTGAGTAAAAAGGAGGTTAGGGCACTATGGATGGAAGAACCCAATTGCTAAAACCTACATACCTTAGCTTTGAGGAGGCTCTAGATGAAGATTGAAAATGGAGGCCTGAAGCTTTAAGGAAATCCTTAGTTCCGAATGAGGGTTTTGAGGCTTGAATTTAGGAGTGAAAAATATGGCTAAGTGTTTGAGAGGATATTGGGGAATGTTTAGGATTGATATGAGGCTGAAATATGGCTAAGTATAGGTGAAAACACGTTTGGGAACACTTAGGCCCAAGACCTAAAAGTCTTTGACCGAGATCGAAAAATTAGACCCAAAAATGTATAGGAGCACGCCATTGGCGCGTCATGCCAGGGACGCGGATTGTCTCTGGAAATCGCGTTTTTGCGAATTTCAAATTTTGCTATGGTTGCTTTTAAATTGGTGTTAGACCCTTCTCCCCTTAATTTTGACCCCCTGAACAAGAATATGAAGTCTGATTTTCAATATCACACAATGATTGTAAGATATATGGAATTTAAAATTTCGGGCACTTCTTAGTCACATTTTCGAGCACTTTTTGGGGTCGTTTCAGTTGATGTGATTGGATGTTATCATGACTAGTTTTTTTTTTTCTTTACACTAGTCTTATTCAATTAATGGATAACTTGTTTGGCCTTTGGCCTTTTAATTATTAGTTGTCATTGCTTTTCATTGGGTATTCTTAATTATTGTCTTTCACTATTAGAATATTATTGAACGAATGTAATGAGGCCGAGTGGTTTGCTTGGGGACTAGTGATAGTTTCCAACTATCGGCCACACCAAGGGTATCCTCCTGAGGCGTGACAAAGATACATTTGTGTGTATCACTCTCCACATAATATAAAAATTCTAATAATTATAAATTATTTTTATATATATTTTTCTAAACAACTCACAAATTTTCCTTAAGATTAGTCTATATAGACCATTCTAAATTTTCCTTCTATGTTCACTCATTTTTCTTTTCATCAAAAAAGTATTTCTTCCCTACTTACTCATTCCTCTATTCCTAAAAGGAAAACTTGAGATTCATACATAGAAATCATTCTCTGCCTTCTTACAAATTTTCAAAGTATGATTTGTATGTACAAACCATTTTTGCCTTCTTCATTCTATTAATTTTTTAATTCGGAAGCATCAATGCTTCTTTCATCAAAGCCTTCAATAAGTCTTCATCATGCACCATCAACTTCATAATAGAAGCTCCGACAATAGTTGTAAAATGATGAAATTCATCATCAAGATTTTTATTTAACATCAAAATATGTCGCCTGATCTAGAAGATGACGCGATATCATTATCAGAATTATTTGTTAAGCATTTTACAATTTAGCTTCCAGAGAAAGCTTTTGGTCTTTTTCCACCATATGATAAGCCCTAGCAACTTCCTTAGTAGTATCAAAAGTTTCAAGCTAGGCATATCTTCTGTAGCTCGAATCTTTGAACTCCGCTGTGTAGTTTCCCCAGGGAAACTTCCCCACACCCTTATCATGAACTTTACTTGATATCAAAAAGACCAAAATTTTTCATAAACAACCTCTCTAACTTCATGAGGTAGTGATTAGGTTTGCGTATATTTTATCCTCTTATGCGTCGTCGTATAATTGATGCTTGGTCATACAAATCAATTATTGTTTAGTGAAATGGAAAGAAAGTTTTGCACAAATGTCAAATGGCAAATCATTTATTGAGTTAAAAAGTAGACTCGTAAATCTTTAAATTTGATAGGTAATTGTAACACCCCTTAATTTCTTCCTATTCGATCTGCTTGAGTATGTGTAGAGGATTACTGAGAAAATGACTGAGGAAAACTGCAGAAGCAATTTAAGAGAGGGCTTTACGAGTCGTAAAGAGGTTTACGACTCATAGACCGAGGTTTCATATGAAATTCCAGTGTTTCAGACTGCAGGTTCATCTTTCTTACAAGGATGAGTTTACGCTCGTAACTCGAATTACGACTCATAAGATGAGGTCCGTACTAAATTCTAGTGAGTCCAACTTTAGATTTTCTTATACTCGAGAGGTCACTTGCGACTCGTATAATGGACTACGACTCATACAAGAGGTCTCGTATCAACTTCCAGTGATTCAAGATTTTCAGACTTCTAGTCTACGAGAGTGATCTTCGACTCAAAGATTGCTCTACGACTCATAGACGGGGTTTCGTAGGCTTGATGATGTTCATGCTCCAATAAGAAAGCTGTCGTTGTTAGCTATTAACCTAACCGAAGGTTAAGGTTGAATCCACAGGTAATACAGGTTTTGACTAGAAGAATTCACTATCAATAATTTCAAGTATCGATAACTAAAATTTCTAGGGGGGGGGGGTTTGTGATTCAAGAACAAAATAAAATAAATACTATTCTAAGATGCGATAAAAACACTCAATTTTAGGGACAACTTGGGAATTATGTTCCTCTTGGTTCTTTGACTCGATACCCTAGGGAACATATTTACAATTGGAGATTCGCATACAAGATGGTAACTTAGGTTCTTCCAGCCCTTTTGTGAAGGTGAAGGTCAAATTTCACAATGGCACTTGGTCGACTACCATGGCTTGCCAACTAACTATTACCTATTGTCCCAATCAACCTCCCCTTGGTCAAGTTTGGTTGATTAGACGAGAACACATCAATTGAATTATGTCATATACTTCTTTTTTCCTATTAATCTGTACCTTGGTCGGGATCGTGATAGTAGGCAAGTGTTGGTGTTGGCCACCACCAAACAACAATCATAAGGAAGGGAAATAGACAATACATGCAAAGCCCCGATCATAGAAATGTAATAAACCAAGGTTATGTCAAGTCAAAAACCATGGTTCCCACAACCCCAAGTTGTGGGTACTTAACTACTCATGGCTAAAGCAAAAATCAACAAAATTACAAATGAAAGACATGATTGAGAATTTTACCCAAGGCAATGAAGATTGAAGACACCACAAGTTGCAAACCACAAGCTTGATAGGTTGATAATAAGCACAAAGGAAGATTTGCGCTCCCCAAAATAGGGTTTTCCAAGAGAAAAAGATAAACTAACAGGAAAAACTAAGTGTTTCCTTGAGAGAATATTCACAGATGGTATTTTCTTCTCTCTTTCAAATCTCCTTAATAAAACCCTAAATTAAACTATTTATAGTGTTTATAAGATAACCCTAAAACATTACACAAAAAAGATAGCTGGCAGCTAGTATGCCTCGCAGGTACGACTCGTAGGGTGACCTATGAGTCGTAGTGGGGGTCTCGTATCATATTCTTGGCATCTTGGACTCATTTGATATGACCCACTAGTACGAGTGGTTGCTTGGACTACGACTCGCAAGCTCATTTCGTAGTCTAGGCCTTCAGTTTTTTGTCCAACATTTTAACTCTCTGATTCCTTCTATGAATCTACCTATACGAGTCGTAGTGAAACTTACGAATCGTAAGATAGCCTCGTAAGGGTGACCTCCACTTAGCAGATTTTGAGTTTTTGGTCTCTGTTCCTTGCTACGACCATAGCCTACGACTTGTATTTGAGCTCGTACATCCTATGCTTCAGCGAAAACCTGCAATTTTTCTCCAAAATCATGCCAACCTAACTTTTCTGCTAGAAAAACACAAAGACACATAAAAACCATAAAAAGTCGCATTAAGAACTCACAAAATCCCTTGTTTTGGGCCTCAAATGTGCTGTATTTTTACATCACATGAACGCCCTCAACTTAGAATTATTGCTTGTCCTCAAGCGACGACTCAATGTACGCAAAAAATGAGAAATACATAGAGCTATACCAATGGCATATACATCATTCACTTAAATCAAGGGACCTAACTATCATTTTCAAAATCAGATTGTAAAGCTACTGAGCACAACAAAAACATGATGATGAATCTGGCAACCCAACTATGATAAGCTAAGGAGCCTCAACCATCCACAATAACAGGTGTAGTCATATGCTAATGAAGGAGTGCAAATGACCTCATAGAAAGAAAGTCCCTCTTACTCACTCAAGTAGCATTTAGAACTTAGGGACTGAGGAAACATTCTCACTCTCGAAAATGAATTTCATGAAAAGTGACTAACACCATAGGCTTGCTTCTATACTCATCTTCTATCCTAGTGACCGAGTGGACTTGAATCACATTAGGACTTATGGCTTGTACCATAGGTTCAGAGGCTTTGGTATGACATTTTGGGCAAGTAGTGACTAAAAGCTATCCTTGAACCATGTTTACCAACACTTTTTTCTTTCATAACCCAACCCTTTTCAGTAAATCCACCCTTATTCTCCTGTTTCAAACTTTTCTCGAGTGCTTTCTTTCAATTTTCAGCTGTGCCTTATTTCTGAACTCAACTCTTTCTACCTTTTCTCAAATCAAGGAACTTTTCTTTTCTTCTTTCTTCCCTTGACTCATGATTTTTCATTTCTTTCTTTATTTCCAAACTAACCACCTCATTTTTATTACTTTACCACAATAAGGGCCACCCTTAAGTTAGGCTTTTAGCCTGAGGTGAAGTACACAATATCTATTCCCCAAACCAATGCCACATTTTGTAGCCAGCCTCAATTAAGTTTCACATGTTCAAGGATAGACCAAGGTCAATATCAAGCTATTTTATCCAACAAGGTTAAGCTAACAAAGTGTCAAGAAAAAATGAGTACATGAGAAGCTCAAAAATTTGGAACAATGGGTTCACTCACTCATTTGGTAGGTCATTTAGGCTAAAAGTGGGTTCACTGAAAGAACAAAGGCCTAAGATCCTTTCCAAATCAACCACATCCTCAAACCAATTTTAGAGTAACAAGGAAAGTTCTGAATCCATACAAGATGCATGAATGCAGCAAAATAAGTTCACAACACACATGACATTGCACCCACAATCAAGTATAGACTCATAGGTCATGCTTCAAGCCTCAACTTACCTTTACTTCACATTATCAAAACAATCATCACCAGATCATCAAAATGCACAAGTGAATTAATAATCACAATCTCAAAAATTTTTAGGGTTCCCAATTTTTTCAAATCATTTAAAAAGCATTTAAAGACCATATATATTCCAATAGATAACACTACTATGAATTTACACATTATCTGCAATACCTAAGCATGCCGGCTCAACAGAAAATTAAACATCCATAAGGAAAAAGTATCACGGCAAGAAAACCTTGGGATCAAAAATAGGGAAAATTATGGACTCAAGGTTACTCAGACATCACCTTAATCCATAACTTCCCACACCCCACTAAAATAGAATACTTTGTCCTCAAAGTAAAGACAGATAAAAGAGGTACAAGGGGCATACTTTAGGTTGCATCCCAGGAAGAGCCTGATTTATTATCGCGACACGACAGGAAGCTTTTGCGCTCATGCCTCCTCAAGGTAACAGTCCTTCACTATCTTAATTTCTTCTATGTCACTCATGACAATTTGACCCTCTGTCCATTGACTTTGAAAGTTTTACTATCCCTGCTTTCTAACTCAATGGCTCCATAACTCAAAACAAGTACGACTCTGAAGGGCCCCATCCAATTAGATCTGAGTTTCCAAGGAAACCACCTCAACTTCGAGTTATAAAGCAACACCATGTCTCCTAATTTCTTCTATTTCTTCTATGTCACTCATGACAATTTGACCCTCTGTCCATTGACTTTGAAAGTTTTACTATCCCTGCTTTCTAACTCAATGGCTCCATAACTCAAAACAAGTACGACTCTGAAGGGCCCCATCCAATTAGATCTGAGTTTCCAAGGAAACCACCTCAACTTCGAGTTATAAAGCAACACCATGTCTCCTAGAGCAAATTGGTAGTTCTCAGTTTTGCAATCATGCTGAACTTTCATTCTTTGCTTGTACAATGAAGAGCTCTCATATGCTCGCATCCTAAACTCATCGAATTCATTTACTTGCATCAATCTAGATATTGTTGCTTCATTCAAGTGCCTATAGTGCCTTGTGCTCAAGCTCAAGTGGCAGGTGATAGGCTTTACCAAATACCAATTGATAAGGGGAAATTTCGATAGGGGTTTCAAAAGTTGTGCAGTAGGTCCATGAAGCATCATCCGACTTTCTTGACCAGTCAGTGTGATTTACATTCACCATTTTGGATATGATTTGCTTGATTTCCCTATTTGATACTTCAACTTACCCAATTGTTTTGGGATGGTATGGGGTTGCTCCTCGATGATTCACACCATAACTTTCAAGGAGAGCTTTTAATAGTCAGTTGGAAAAATGAGAACCTCCATCACTGAAATATTTCTTCGGAGAACCCCGGTAACACTCTTACCTTCATTGTTCGGTAGAGCTATAGCCTCTACCCATTAAGAGAAATAATCAACTGCAACCAGAATGTACTTATTACCATGAGAGCTGACAAAGGGTCCCATAAAGTCAATGCCCTAAACATCAAATAGTTATATCACCAAAATAGGATTTAGAGATGTTTGTGCCTTCGCGAGACCCCGCCCTCTCTTTGACATCTATCACATGACTTGACATAATCATGGGCGTGTTGATGTATAGACAGTAAATAGTAGCCACATTGCAACACCTTGTAAGCGGTTCGAGATCCACTGTGATGGCCACCTACCAATGAGAGTGGCATGCTTCAAAAATACTCACCATTTTGGATAGGATTTGCTTGATTTCCCTATTTGATACTTCT
>JAPFFP010047130.1:0-10538 GCA_026153255.1 Solanum medicagineum | reverse complement strand
GTAGAGGTCATAGTGGCCCATGTTTGAGGGATACCAATGCATGTTATGGTTGTGGGGAAGTTGGGCATAAGGTGATGGATTGCCCTTGAAATTACAACAACGGTAAAGAGGTTCATCCACAAGGTGTTAATGCAGCTCTTTTATGGAGAGGTGGCCGATAAGATGGTGTCCCAAGGCACAATCGGTTTTATGCTTTGCGTAGGAGGCAATGGGCTGATGAGGTGCCTAATGTTGTTACTCGTATGTTGAAAATCTTTGATTTTGATCTGTATACATTTATTGATCCGGGTTCCACTCTTTCTTTTGTTTCCCCCTTAGTTGCCAAAAAGTTCCATGTGTTGAGCCGAATTGTTGCATGAGTCACATAAGGTGTCTACTCCTATTAGTGCATCTATTATTTCAAGAATGATCTACAGAAATTGTCCCATTTGCATCTTGCATAAAATATTGCCTTGTGATCTTATTGAGTTGGTTATGGTTTATTTTTTAATGTCATTCTTGGGATGGATTGGTTGCATGCATACTATGCCTCTATTGATCGTAGAACCCATAAGGTCAAATTCCAATTCCAAAATTAACCCATCCTTGAGTGGGAAAGTCATAATATGGTGGTCAAGGGATGGGAAAGTCATAATATAGTGGTCAAGGGTAAGTTCATCTCTTGCATTAAATCCCTTAAGTTGATCTCTAAAGGGTATCATTATCATCTTGTGAGAGGGCTAGGGATGTCGAGTCCAAAGTCCTTCCCATAGAGTCAATTCCGGTTGTAAATGAATTTCTTGATGTCTTTCCAAATGACCTTCCTGGTGTTCCTCCCAAAAGGGAAATAGATTTCTGTATAGACCTCCTCCCAGACACTCAACACATTTCTATTCCCGCTTACCATATGGCCTCGGTGGAGTTAAAGGAGCTGAAGGAGCAATTGATGGACTTGCTGGAGAAAGGTTTTATTAGGCCTAGCCAATCCCCTTGGGGTGCACCAGGGTTGTTTGTGAAGAAGAAGGATGGGCCTCTTAGAATGTGTATTGACTACCGGCAACTTAATAGGGTCACCATCAAAAATAGGTATCTTCTTTCAAGGATTGATGATTTGTTTGACCAATTGCAAGGGGATAGCCACTTCTCTAAGGTTGATCTTCGGTCTGGGTATCATCATGTGAAGGTGAGGGAGTGTAACATTCCCAAAATGGCCTTCCGGACTAGGTATGGGCATTATGATTTTGTTGTGATGTCACTTGGGTTGACCAATGCACCAGCCACCTTCATGGATCTAATGAATAGTGTCTTTAAACCCTACCTTGATTTGTTTGTTGTGGTATTCATTGATGATATTTTGATCTATTCTCGTGGTGAGGAGGAGCATAGGACTCACTTTAAGGTTGTGTTGCAAAGATTGAGGGAGAAGATGTTGTAAGCTAAATATGAGAAGTGTGAATTTTGGTTGCAAGAAGTGGCCTTTATAGGTCATGTGGTGTCGGGAAATGGTATTAAGGTGGATCCCAAAAAGATGGATGTGATTAGAAATTGGCCAAGGCCATTGACCCCGTCGGATATTAGGAGCTTCTTTGGGCTTAGCGGGTTACTATCGGAGATTTGTGAATGGGTTCTCTTCTATTGCTTTTCCCATGACAAAGTTTACTCAAAAGAAAGCAAAATTTGTGTCATCCAATGAGTGTGAAAGGAGTTTCCAAACATTAAAAGATAAGCTTGTGTCCGCTCCTACATTGTCAAATCGGAAGGGCTTGAGGGATTTGTTGTGTATTATGATGCTTCTCGGTTGGTTTGGGTTGTGTGTTGATGCAAAATGGTAAGGTCATAGCCTATGGTTCTAAACAACTCAAAGTGCATGAAACGAATTAACCTACCCGTGATCTTGAGTTAGCAACAGTTGTATCTGCATTAAAGATTTGGCATAACTACTTGTATGAGGTACATGTTGATGTGTTCACCAATCAATAAGAGTCTCCAATATGTCTTCACTCAAAACGATCTCAACTTGAGACAAAGAAGGTGGCTAGAACTTCTTAAGGATTATGATATGAGTGTGCACTATCATCTGGGTAAGGCAAATGTTGTGGCAGATGCATTGAGTAGAGAGTCTATGGGTAGCCTAGCTCATGTTGAGGGTGGTGATAAAAAGCTGGATAGGGAGGTCCATTGGTTGGCTAGATTGGGGGTTAGGTTGGAAGAGGCTGGTAATGGTGGTGGTGTTGTTGATTGTTCTAAGTCTTCTTTGGTTGAGGAGGTAAAAGATAAGGAAGATATTGATCCCTCATTGCTAGAATAGAAGGCATTGGTAAAAGATTGTAAAGTAGAGGTTTTCTCCCAAGGGGAAGATAGTGCCCTTAAGTACCAAGGTAGGTTATGTGTTCCTTGCGTTGATGGCTTGAAAGAAAAGATTCTTGATGAGGCTCATGGTTCTTCTTACTCTATTCACCCGGGGTCTACTAAGATGTATAGACATTTATGACTTGGTGAGATTACATGGGGTTCCTTTGTCTATCATATCAGATCGTGGTGCACAATTCACTTCACACTTTTGGAGGTCCTTCCAAAGGGGTCTTGTAACAAAGGTAAAAATTAGTATAGCCTTTCACCCTCAAACAGATGGCCAATTCGAAAACTTGAGGACATGCTTAGGGCTTGTGTATTGGAGCTTAAGGGTAGTTGGGATGATCATCTTCCATTGATTGAGTTTGAATACAACAATAGCTATTATTCTAGCATCAGTATTGCTACTTTTGAAGCTCTCTATGGTAGACGTTGTAGATCACCTGTTAGGTGGTTTGAGGTTGGTGAGGTGGCTTTGTTTGGACCAGATCTTGTTATGGAGGCTCTTGAGAAGTTAAGGATAATTAGAGAAAGGTTGAAGACAGACCAAAGTCGTCAAAAGTCCTATGCTGACATGAGAAGAAGGGAGCTTTGAGTTTAAGGTTGGTGATTGGGTCTATTAAACATTGTCACCCATGAAGGGTGTGGTAAGAAGGGAAAGTTGAGCCCTAGATATGTGGGTCCTCATAGGATGATGAGAACGGTTGGTAAGGTGGCCTATAAGTTGGATTTGCCTACTGAAATGGAATTAGTTCATCCGGTCTTTCATGAATCCATGTTGAGGAAATGTGTGGGAAACCCTAATGTTATTATTCCTGTTGATGTTATGGGAGATGTTAACAATTTGACCTATGAAGAGTTCCCGATTCAGATTTTGGATAGACAAGTGAAGTGGTTGAGGAACAAGGATATGGCTTCTGTTAAGGTTCTTTGGAGGAACCAACAAGTTAAAAGTGCTACTTAGGAGACCGAAGAGGACATGCAAAAGCGATATCCTTACCTATTCCACTCCACTCAAGCCTAAGGTACTGATTAAGTCCTCTATATGATATCAAGTCTTAAGTTCAGCCCTCATTTCATTGCATATATTCATGTTTAACTTGACAAGTTCATGATGATTTTACACTTATGATGAGATTTTTGAAATGACATTTAAGTGCATTGTTGCATCTCTATGTGGGCTGAAATGGTCAAGTTTGTGTCTCTAATATACGCTTCTTTTACATTCAGGGACGAATGTTCCCAAAGGGGTGATATTGAAACGTCCCCCAAAAAGTGCTCGAAAATGTGCCTCGGAAGTGCCCAAAATCATAATTTTCATATATCAAGAAATCTCTGCACGATATCAAAAATCTAACTTCATATTCTTGTCCATCGGGTCAAATTGAGTGGTGGGTCTAACCCCAATTTTAGAGCGAACGAATTGCAATTTCAATTTCCCAAAAATAAAATTCAGGAGAGGTTTTCGCGCCCCTGGCGCGACGCGCCAAGGGCGTGCCTCATTACAAATTTTGCCCATTTTTTCTATCTCGGTCCAAGGCTTTGGGTCTTAGCCTAAGAATTACCAAACATGAAAATACCTATAATTAGCCATATTTCACCCTCATATCATTCAAGACATTCCCAAATACACTCCCAAACACTATGACAATATTTCATCTACTAAATTCAAGTTTCAAACTTATCCGGATTCTAAGGCTCTCATTCAAGCTTCAAGTCTCCATCTCCAATCTTCATCAAGGATTCTCCAAAGCTAAGGTATGTGGGTTTCTTTCATGGGTTCCTTTCACCCATGATACCCAAGCTCCCTTTTACTTAGAATTGCATGATTTAAAGTTGATTTACTCATGGCTCTTAATTGTTATGAATTTCACTGCACACTATGTTGGGGTTTATGAAATTGTGACTCTTTTAGCATGTTTTGAGCTATGAAACCAAGATCTATTGTGAGATTTGACGAAGGGTTTTGATGTATATTCTTGAGGGTGTTACCAAGTATTTATTGATGGTTTTGCACTGAATTTTCTAGCATGATTCTACTCTTGAATTGCATGGTTTTACACTAGCGGCACACACTCACCAAGTGTTTGATAAAATATTCGGTTATGATTTCTTGAGAAATTGAAGCTGCAATGCATGTCTTATGAGTTGAATGACTTTGTGATGATGAAAGGAATGTATGTTTATGATGATGCAAGGAATGTATATACATGATATTATGTCTATAGTGTTGGGGATTAACAGGCCTCACTCTTTGGAGGTTGTAGGCCTCGGTAGCCTTGTTGCGGTGTTTGTACCCTGATAACCTTGTTGGGGGGTTCATAGCTCATCAACCTTTTTGGGAGGTTCGTACCTCATCAACCTCTTTCGGCGGTTTTTACCTCATCAACCTCATGAAGGGATTTGTACCTCATGTGCCTCTCTACCGAGGTGGGTAGGCCTTGGATTGTACTAATAGTGGTCACTCCTTACGCTTATATTATGTTTCATATAAGCATGATTTTACTTGAAGTATCATTAATACATGTCATATTGCTATACAATTATTCATTGCCTATGTTATGCATTTTGTTATGATGCCTATCACTTGTTGCATTGCATCCTACATACTTAGTACATTCAAACATACTAACGCATACTCTATGCTACGTGATGTTACCATGTAGGAACCGGTGCCCCACTTGATATCCACCTCCACGTGGCTTGTATGAAATCACTCAAGCTGTTTTTACAGTCCTCCATAGCCCCTTTTGTCCCTATTTACTATTCTTTTTGTATTTTATTGCTTCCGCAACCAAGGATGTGTTATGATTTGTAAAGAGGCTTTCTTGGGGTCCCTTTGGGTTCCCTATGCTCCGTGTAATGTCTAGGCCCTAGGCTTCGGTCGTAACAAACTTGGTATCACAGCACTACTATCAAGAGCCAAAATCTAGGGCCTAGACGTGACATGATGAATGGGGAACCCGAAGGAACCCCAAACAAGCCTCTTAACTTGTCATTACACATCATGTGTCGCGGAAGCACATAAATGACATAAAGCATAAGAATAGGGGCAAAGGGACTAAAGGAAAAGTTTGCATATACATCATCATCAAGAGACAAAGAGTCATTGCTCATATCATAGATACATATCATGTCCAACAAACACCTCTAATAGATATATAAGAGCGGGGGCCAAGACAAGCAACCGGGCTCACCCTCATAGTAAAAATAGAACATAAAGAAGAATGTCTCAATACATAATAAGACCAACTTAGACTAAGGTCCCCGATGTGGAGGGTTCACCAACTAGCTTGAGTATTACCAATTCTAATCATGTGGAGGAGGTGGATCAACTTGAGCACCTATTCCTACATGGTGATATCATGTAGGCAAGAGTATGCGTTAGTACATTTGAATATACTAAGTATGTAGGATGCAATGCAACAAGACATAGGAACCTTAATCAAATGCATAACCATAGGCAATAGGAATAATAAATCAATATGGCATGTATGATCAATGCATATGTAAAACAAGCTTAAATAACTCATGCACATATAGGATATCATGTGTAGAGGAGACCAAGCTAGATTTCCAAAGTACAAACCCCTTAGTTGGTTGATGATGGTTTCACCCCATCACCCTGGTGGTGTGGTACAAATCCCTCACATGGTTGATGACTACAAACCTCCACCTCGGTTATCAAGGTACAAACCCCTCGACAAGGTTATCCGGGCTCTTAGTCCCCTCGGATCGGGCATGGTCTAATGCAACACTTTATATAGATTATATCATATACATAAGCTTCTTTCATCATCATAACATCAATTATATCATATCTCATGCTTTAGACCTTTAACTCCTCAAGAAACCACATCTGGACATTTTATCAAACACTTCGAGGGTGTGTAATGATAGTTTAAAACCATGAAATATAGTGATGAAATCATGCAAGAAAATTCATTTTTAAACAATAAATCAACACCTTGCAACACCCTCAAGAAACATACATCAAGATCCCTCATCAAATCTTACAATAGATAAGATTTATAGCTCAAAAAATGGCAAAACAGTCACAATTTTACATAGCTTTAACATAGTGTGCAGTGAATTTTATAATAAGCAAGACCCATTTGTAAATCAACTCTAAATCATGCAATTTGAGAAAAAGGAAGCTTGGGTATCATGGGTGAAAGGAACCCATGAAAGAAAGCCACAATCCTTAGCTTGGAGATGAACATGGTGAAGATGGAGATGGAGATTTGAAGTTTGAAGAATAACCTTGAAGGAAAACCTTAGTTCCGGATGAGGGTTGGGAACTTGAATTTGGGAGTGAAAAATATGGTGATGTGTTTGAGTGACTATTGGGGAATATTTAGGATGATATGAGGGTGAAATACCACTAACTTTAGATAAAAACACATTTGGAAACACTTATTTCCCAGACTAAGAAGTCTTGGACCGATTGAAAAAAAACAGGCACCTTTTTACACTGGTGCGCGTCGCGTGGAGGACGCGGATTGCTCACTGGAAATTGGATTCTTAAAATTTCATAATTGCTAATCTTTCGCTCTAAAATTGGGGTTAGACCCTTCTCCTCCTAATTTTGACCCCCTGAACAAGAATATGAAGTCGGACTTCCGATAACGCGCACAGATTTTGAGATATATGGAATTTAAAATTTTGGGCATTCTGAGGCACATTTTTGGGCACTTTTTGGGGTCTTTTCAATATCGCTCCCATGGGAACATTCATCCCCGAATGTAAAAGGGATGACATGACAAGAGTGATCATAAACAAATCAGGCCCAACAAGAATGCAACATTACATTTAAAACACCATTTCAAAATGTCAACATAAGTGTAAAATCAACATAAATTTGTCAATTTTCACATGAGTGCATATGAATGACGTAGGGGCTGAAACATAAGACTTGAAATCAGATAGTGGACTTAGAACTAGTACCTTAGGCTTGAGTGGTGTGGAAAAGATAAGGATTCCATTTTTGCATGTCCGCTTCGGCCTCCTATGTAGCACTTTCGACTTGTTGGTTCCTCCAAAGGACCTTAACGGATGTCACCTCCTTGTTCCTCAATCTCTTCACTTTCCTATCCAAAATCTGAACCGAAGTCTCCTTGTAAGTCAAGTTATCCTCAACAACACCCACAACATCAAGAGGCATAATAGTATTAGGATTACTAACACATTTTCTCAACATAGAGACATGGAACGCCGGATGAACCAAATTCATTTCACTAGGCAACTTCAACTCATAAGCTATCTTGCCAACCCTCTTTATCACCTCATAAGGACAAACATATCTTGGACTCAACTTCCCCTTTCTACCAAAAAATGGACCACAAATTTCATTGGAGAAACTTTTAAATAAACCCAACCTCCCACTTTGAATTCAAGGTCTCTTCTTCTCACATCGGCATAAGAATTTTTATGACTTTGAACTGTTTTCAACCTTTCCCTAATCATCCTAACCTTCTCAAGAGCCTCCATAACAAGATCCATCCCAATAAAGCCACTTGTCCAACCTCAAACCAACCAACCATTGATCTACAACGTCTCCCATAAAGGGCCTTAAAAGTAGGCATACCAATGCTAGAGTGATAGCTATTGTTGTATACAAACTCAATCAAAGGAAGATGGCCATCCCAACTACCCTTAAGCTCTAAGACACAAGACTTAGCATATCCTCAAGTGTTTGAATGGTTCTTTTGGCTTGGCCATCCGTTTGAGACCCCTTTGGAAAGACCTCCAAAAGTGTGAATTGAATTAGCACCATGACACAGTATGATGGACAAAAAAAGCCATGTAACCTCACTAACTCATGGATGTAAAACCTTGCATACTGTATGTGGTCTTAACCAGTAGAAAGTGAGTTGATTTCGTCATCCTTTCAACCACAACCCAAATGGAATCAAAAATTTTTTTCTAGTATTGCAAAACCCAACCACAAAATCAATATTAATCACCTCCCACATCCAAGTTGGAATCTCTATGTTTTGGGTTAGGCCACCCGACCTTTGATGCTCGGCTTTGACTTGTTGACAACTATAGCAACCGAAAATGAATTTGGCAAATTCCCTCTTCATGCCTCCTCACCAATTCACATCCCTCAAGTCTCAATACATTTTGGTGGAGCTTCATCAAGGATCTTCTCCCTCAAACCACCAACACAAGGCCCACACAACCTATCTTGGTACCTAAGGGCGCCATCTCCCCCTTAGGAGAAAACCTCTAGTTTGCCCTCTTTCACCAAGGCCTTCAATTCAAGCAAGGAGGAGTCAAGATCTTATTTTTCTATCACCTCATCAACCAATGAAGACTTAGACACATCAACAACAACAACACCATCATCCACTTCTTCCAACCTAACCCCCAATCTAGCCAATTTGTGCACCTCCGTAGCCATCTCCCTATCACCACCATCATTATGAACTAGGCTACCCATAGACACCTAACTCAAAGCATCCAACATAACATTTGCCTTACCCGGATGGTAGTGCACACTCATTTCATAGTCCGTAAGAAGTTCTATCCACCTTCATTGCCTCGAGTTAAGATCCTTTTAACTGAAAACATATTGAATGCTTTTATGATAGGTGAACACATCAATACGCACCCCATCCACCCCATACAAATAGTGATGCCCCATCTTTAATGCAAACACCACGGTGGCTAACTGTAGATCATGGGTAGGATAGTTCCTTTCATGTACCTTGAATTGTATAGAATTATAAGCTATGACCTTCCCATTTTGCATCAACATACAACCCAAACCAACTTGGGAAGCATCACAATACACCACAAATCCCTCAAGCCCAGTGTAGTGACAATATAGGAGCGGACACAAGTCTGCCTTTTAATGTTTGGAATCTCCTCTCACACTTATCAGTCCACACAACTTAATCTTCTTTTTAGTAAATTTTGTCATAGGGGAAGCAATGGAGGAGAACCCATTCACGAACCTTCTATAGTAACTCGCTAGGCCCAAGAAGCTCCTAATATCTGACAGGGTTGTCACGACCTAACCTAGGGGTCGTGATTAGTGCCGATTGGGCACCCAACAACACCAACTCGGATTTCCAATTATATTAGCTAAGGAATTTATCAAAATTTCGGCAGAGTTTCCTCTATTTTACTGACTAACCAAACCTGCAAACTACAACCCCAGCATACCACAAACATCTATACCCATATATATATATGCGGGCCGACAAGGTCACCGCTGAGGTAGAACCGCCCAACAAATATATACCATACATACATAGTCATACCACATGCAATATCCCACACCCACATGTATCCACAGACCTAGACATACGAACTGAATCATAGGACGGGACAGGGCCCGTCATACCCTCGAATATACATAAATGCAAAATATAGAAAATAAGGGTACATGTATATACCATAAGTCTGCTCCTGAGGCAAAGGGAGCACTTCAACGATAGACAGAGATCCTAAGAAGAGCCACTCTAACCTGTACGTCGGTACCTCCGGGCATGAACGCAACCCCCCCTCGCGAAGGAAGGGGGTCAGTACGAAATACGTACCAAATATGTAAAGCGAAAAGTATGAAATATAAATGAGAGTAATAATCCAAATAAAATATATAAGTCAAACCAGTATGCAAACATCAAAATAATTCTTTATTTAAAATATCAAAGTAATGCATATCGGACGGGAACGATGGCGACCTCCAAACTCGCGCCATACCAAATCATAACAACCAGAAGTTTCAAATCCCCGAAATCTCTAACACAAGTCCCAACTGTAGTATAGGTGAGCCGAGGCGACGGTGCCACGCACTCACGTCGAAGGATAGGTGAGCCGAGGCGAAGGGGCCAAGCACTCACGAATCGTAATGTGTAAAGGTCATCATGCCCGTTTATTGAGCCGAGGCGAAGGGGCCAAGCACTCACGTGAGCCAGGGTGAAGGGGCCTAGCACCTACACGTCATGATGCCATCCCAAGCCCAGCTCCTTATGTCTTCAAGCTAAGCGAAGCCGGCCCATGGGCAAACCGACCCGCCGTATCCAACCTACTTTGGAATACATATAGTTATACATATGCACGATAATAACCGGCCCAGGAATCGGTGAACAAGACCAAAATGGCATGAATAGAGTCGTCAGAATCACATGCATAAAAACTAGTTCCAAAAACTTAGTAATATGAAAAATGTTCATTTTTGAAATCAAGAAGTTATT
>JAPFFP010047129.1:0-10539 GCA_026153255.1 Solanum medicagineum | reverse complement strand
CAAGTGTTTGATAAAATTTCAAGTCAAGAATTCTCAAGTTATTGATGATCTATTTCATGATTTACAAGTCAAGTGACCATATGACGATTAAGGGATTTCAAGTATGTATTAAAATCATGAAAATTATCTATGATATTACAAGTTACAAGCTAAGCCCTATTTCGTGGTGTTTACCTCTTATGAGCTATTCATGTTAAAGCAAGGGTTCATGTACGATTATGCTCTACCCTCATGTTTCAAGTTAGGCTCACAACTAGAGGTCAATCATGTTTCAAGAGCTACTCATGTCATGTTTCCATGTTTCTTATAAGTTATACAAGTTATGATTACTTCAAGTATTTTGTGGGATTTGACTTAGCATCGATTGAGGCTTAATATAGGGGCTCAACTCAAGGAGTCCTTATATAAAGTCTTTTGTCTCTAAACTATGTGCCACCATAGGATTATGATTATTACCCTTGCTATACTAGTGGATATATCTAGTCATGTTATCATGTTTGGTTTGCCTTGGCAAGTAGACCACACCTAGCCGGGGGGTGTCATGCTCGTTCCACCTTGGCGAGGGGGTGTCATGCCTTGGATTCCAAGTTGTAGCTACTTGGTCTATGTTGGTTGAAGTCGCTTCCCACACATATGTATGCTATATATATTGTGCAAGATGAATGATTTACAAGCATGTTTTATTATGAGCATTGGTCATGCATGCCATATTGAGAATATATATCTATTGCTTATGATTATGCATTTTGACTATATTGGCTTATGTCTTGTTGCATTGCATCCCGCATACTTAGTACATTCAAACGTACTAACACATACTCTATGCCTACATGATATTATCATGCAAGGATCAGAGCACCATTTGATCATCCTCCACGTGGCTAGTACGATCCTTTGAAGCAAGCTTTGTTGAGTCCTCAAGTCCGAGGACACTATCTTTATTACTCTTGCTATTTTGAGACCTCTTTATGTTAAAAACTTGTTACTATGAGGGTGAGTCCGAAAATTATCTTGGCCCCTGCTCTATTCCATGTTAGAGGTGTTGTAAGATATTATGTTGTACTTATGCTTGAGCTTGACTCTTTATGCTTTTATGAATTTCAAGATTTCCCCTAGTCCCACTTCCCTTTTTATTATACCTCTTGTTGATTGTTTACTTAGCTTCCACGACCAAGGATGTGTGATTGATGCTAAGAGGCTTTTTTGGATCCCTTCGGGTTCCCATTCGCTGTGTCATGTCTAGGCCCTAAGCTTGGATCGTGACAATATATGTGATCACATTCTTGTCACAACTAATATCTTATCAAAATCATATCGCAGAACATAATTGGGCTTAACCCATTTCATAATTTCCATAAATTCTCCTGAACATGAATGCATATTTTATGAATAATGTGAGAATGACATGGGTAATTGAGGTTCAATCTAAAATCAATAGCATAACATGAAATTGAAATAAATTCGTAATTAAATCCACATTTAAAATCAGGTATAAACTACCCATGCTCAAACAAGCTTTGAAAGGGACATGCATAATCATAGATTCATAAAATGATGAAATTTAATATTTTAAAACTTAAATCATCTTAAAATCAATAAATAGACACAACCCATTCATTATTGGAATTTAAATAATAATAATATTTAAAACCCCAAATCAAAGTAAGCAAAATCTATATAGATTCCTTGAAAATAGCTTGGGTCTCCTTGATTGGAAGTAAACAAGGATCAAAACCCACATACCTTCACCAAAATGGAGAAAACCCCAAAGAATTTGAAGAAGAGTTGATTTCCTTTGCTCCCAAATTGAATATTCACAAGAGTTCCCTTGAGAGTTGTTTTGAGAGAGTTCAAAATGCGATTAATCAGTTTTGAATGTTTGAAATAACTTTTAGGTCTTTATATGACCATGAAATAGCATCAGAATCCCTAAAAGACCAATAGAAACAATCGAATTCACGAAAATGTCATTATTGAATCGGAGGAAAAAATTTCCTGGAAGCCACTTCACTTGAGGCCAAACGGCCCGTATGGCACTCTACGGTTCGTGTGGAGTGCCCGTGAAGCAACACTTAGGCGAAATTTGGAAAATTGGAGTCAAGGCTCAACACTTAGAGTTTTTCGCATACACACATCACAAGGACGGTTACACGGCCCGTATGGAGTCACACAGTCCATATGACATGACCGTGCACCGGTACTTAGAAAATTTTACGAAAAAAATTATGAGATGAGAATTCCATACTTAGAATATTTTCTACCCTGGAAGCCCCACGGAGAGCCTCACGGCTCGTGTAACGGGCCGTGTGATCACACTTTGTTCCAAAACTATGAGCTTTCTAGCAAAGACCACCACACAACATCACTACATGGTCTATGAAGTGTCACACGGACTGTGAAGGTGCAAGTGTGACGTGCCTTGGCTAAATTCTTCACGTTTAAGGTTCCACCCAACTTTTTGAGGCCAAGTGTCACCTCGCTGTAGGCCACACAGGCCGTGTGACCTCACACGAGCTGTGTGTCCTCCCCTGGAGTGACTCCTTGGTCCAAAAGCTCCCAAAATCGGGATTTTTAAGCTCCGAAGAAGTCATACAATAACCGGGTTGTTACATCTCTCCCCCTTGGGAAGATTAATCCTTGAATGTGTAAGGACAAGGCTTAAAAGGCTTGAATTAGAACATGAAACTCCCAAACACAAGGTACCATGCATAGCTCATTATTTGAAACCCACAAATCATGCCAACATAATAAAGCCATTCAAAACACCAAAAATCATTTTAATGCGCATGCAAGCATGTCATGCCATGAGACTCAATGATTGAAAAGATTAGGGCCAATTAGGAAAAGGAACAACCTAATGCCTTAGGCTTAAGTAGATTGGAAAAGATAAGGATATCACTTCATCATGTCTAATTCTGCCTCCTATGTAGCACTCTCCACATGTTGGTTCCTCCAAAGTACCTTTACCGAAGCCACAACCTTGTTGCGGAGTCATTTCACTTGCCTATCCAAAATCTCCACCAGAACCTCCTCATAGGACAAGTTCTCTTCCACCTCAATACCCTCCAAAGGTACAATAGTTCTAGGATCACCAACCATCTTTCTCAATATAGATACATGAAAGATCGGGTGAATAGAACTCAAGGACGGGGGTAACTCCACCCTATACGCCACATTCCCAATCCACTCAATAACTTCATAAGGGCCCACATACCGGGGACTTAGCTTGCCCTTTTTGCCAAAACACATCACTCCCTTCATAGGCGAGACTTTCACAAACACCAATCCCCAACTTGAAATTCAAGATCCCTCTTCCTAACATCTGAATAGGACTTTTGGCGACTTGGTGCCATCTTCAACCACTCCCTTATTACTTTCACCTTCTCCATGGCCTCCATCACCAAGTCCGGGCCAATCAAAGCCACCTCCCCCAACTCAAACCACCCCACCGCGGGACCTATACCTCCTACCATACAATGACTCAAATAGTTCCATACGAATGCTAGCATAGAATCTATTGTTATAAGAAAACTCGATGAGTGGAAGGTGGTCATCCCAGTTTCCCTTGAACTCCAATACACAAGCCCTTAACATATCCTCCAAGGTTTGAATTGTCCTCTCAACTTGGCCATCCGTTTGAGGATGAAAGGCGGTGCTCAACTTGACCTTAGTACCAAGTCCCCTTTGAAATGATCTCCAAAAGTGAGAAGTAAATTGGGTAGACCATTCTTGTATAACAGACATAGGCACTCCATGCAATCTTACTAACTCTCGAAAGTACAACTTTGCATCATCTTCGGCACCAAACATAGTCTTAACTGGTAGGAAATGAGACGATTTAGTCATCAGGTCGACGATAACCCAAATGGAGTCAAATTGCTTTTGAGTCCGAGGCAATCTAACCACAGAGTCCATATTTATATCTTCCCACTTCCAAGTAGGAATCTCAATGTCTTGAGCCAACCCATCGGGTATTTGATGCTTCACCTTCACTTGTTGACAATTTTGGCACTTCATATACAAACTTGGTTATGTCCCTCTTCATACCATGCCACCAATACACCTCCTTCAAATCCCGATATACCTTAGTAGAATAATGATAATTATGGGCTTCTCTCGTGGTCACCTCCTTAAGGTTATCCACATCCGGAACACATAACCAGTCTTGATACCAGAGTACATCATCTCCCCCTTGGAAGAAAACCTCAATATTGTTGTTGGCAACCAATTTCTCCAATTCAACCAAGGATGGATCTAAATCTTTGCTTAGCTTTCACATCAACAATCACCGAGGATTCGACTCCATTTAGAACATTCCATCATTGGAATCGGCCACTATAACACCCAATCTAGCCAAACGGTGAACATCCCTTGCCAACTCCTTCTTCCCCTCCTCAACATGAGCCACACTTCCCATAGAGAGCCTACTAAGAGCATCGGCTACCACAGTTGCTAGGGTGATATAGAACACTCATGTCGTAATCATTTAGGAGTTCCAACCATTTCCTTTGTCTTAAGTTAAGGTCCCTTTGAGTGAACACGTATTGCATGCTCTTGTGATCTGCGAAAACATCAACATGCACCACATATAAATAATGTCTCCAAATTTTCAAAGCAAAGACCACCGCCGCTAACTCAAGGTCATGAGTTGGGTAATTACGCTCATGCACCTTCAATTGCCTTGATGCATAAGCGATCATCTTACCATGTTGCATAAGTACACAACCCAACCCAATTCGAGAAGCATCACAATACACCACAAACCCATCCAACCCATTTGGTAGAGTCAAAATCGGAACCGATGTAAGTCGATCCTTCAAAGTTTGGAAACTCCTCTCACACTCGTCTGACCACACAAACTTAGCCTTCTTTTGAGTCAACTTAGTCAATGGACATGCAATGGACGAGAACCCCTCAACGAACCTTCTATAATAACCAGCTAACCCAAGAAAGCTTCGAATGTCTGAAGGAGTCAACAGTCTAGATCAATTCTTTACCACCTCGGTCTTTTTTAGGTCCATCTTTATACCATCACCGAACACCACATGATCTAGAAAAGCAGCTTCACCCAACCAAAACTCGCATTTGCTAAATTTGGCGTACAACTTCTTCTCTCTCAAAGTTTGCAAAACCAACCTCAAATCATCCATGTGCTCTTGCTCACTCCGGGAATAGATGAGAATATCATCATAGAAGACAACCACAAAACTGTTAAGGAATAGCTTGAACACTCGATGCATAAGATCTATGAACACAGTCGGGGTATTAATTAGGCCAAATGACATCACACAAACCCGAAGTGCCCATACCTTGTTCGAAAGGCCGTCTTGGGAATATCACATTATCTAACCTTTAACTGATGATACCCAGAACGGAGATCAATCTTCGAAAAGTGAGTAGCCCCTTGAATGGTCAAACAAATCATCGATTCTAGGAAACGGATACTTATTCTTAATTGTCACCTTATTCAATTGCCTATAATCAATACACATATGAAGAGATCCATCTTTCTTCCTTACAAATAACAGCAGAGCACCCCATGTAGATATACTTGGCCTGATGAAACCCTTTTCTAGAAAATCTTTCAACTTAGTCGGCCCCATACGATAGGGAGGAATAGAGATAGGTTGAGTATCCAGAAGAAGATATATGCCAAAGTCTACTTCCCTTTCGGGGGTGATACTGGGCAAGTCTTTGGGAACACGTCCAGAAACTCATTCACCACCGGAACTGACTCAACAGTAGGTAATTCAACTCCACATCCTTAACCCTCACAATGTGATATATACACCCCTTGGAAGATCATCTTTCAAGCTTTGAGGTAGGAAATAAATCGACCCTTAATAGCGGAGTCACTACCTTTCCATTCAAGAATGGGCTCACTGGGAGGTTGGAACTTGACCTTCTAGGTTCTGCAATCTATATAGGCATATGTTGCATGCAACCAATCCATCCAAAGAATTACATCAAAATCATACATTTCAAGTTCCACATGGTCACACAAAAATAGCTTATGCAACACAGAAACGGGACAACCACGATAAACCCTATGTGCAACAATAGATTCACCCACGGGAGTATAAACTGAGTAAGGATCCCTTAAAATTTTTGGACTCAAACCAAATTTAACAGCAATAGAGGAGTCACAAAAGACAAGTTTTCACCCGTATCAAGCAAAGCATAAGTATCAAAATCAAATACTTTTAACGTACTGGTCACAATATCCGAAGCCTCCTCAACCTCCTAACGTGCATGAAGAGCATAGAACCTGTTGTTCCTCGGGGTAACACCTAGTGGAGCTCTTTGTTGGCCTTACCCACCCTAAGCCACCTAACCTTGACTTCTCTGAGGGTTTTTGGGACAATATGCAACTTTGTGATTCTTATCACCACACGCGAAGCAAGCCCCTAAGTCTCTCCAACAAGTGCCTGTGTGGGCCTTCCAACACTTGCCACACAAAGGATATCCGTGACCACCACCAACCGATGCCCTAGGAGAAGGCACCTTAGCATTAGCAACCCAAGCACCTGAACCTTGGCCCTGTTGGAAGCGACCAAAACCACCACTCCGAGAGCCGGAGAATCCACCATTAAAATGGGCCCTCTTAGGATCATGCACTCCCCTCCCATTGGGTTTCTCTCCCTCAATATAAGTCTAGAGATGTCCATATCCCGATTAAGCATGGCCGTACGACATTTTTGTACAAGCAAGTCAGAGATGCCAGAAACTTGTGCATTCTTTCACGAGGATCAACCACAAGTGTCGGAGCATACTTGGAGAGCTTAGTGAACTTGAGGGAATAATCCCTCACACTCATATTATCCTACCTAAGGTTGATAAACTCGGTCATCTTGGCTTCTCTAAGCTCAAGTAGGAAGAAACAATCCAGAAAAGCAAGCTTGAACTCTTCCCAATTAACAGCATCACCACAAACCCTTTCTATAGACCACTGAGTATACCACACCAGTGCTACATCCTTCAACTGATATGCAGTCAGTTCAAACCTCTCCTTAGAAGTGACACCAATGACTTTCAATACTTTGGATAGCTCATCAATCTGTCAAACTTAACCCAAAGAATTCCAAAGGATTTATCCGGGTGAAATCCCTCACTTTAGAAGCTGGAGTGGGATCCCGAGGAAGGTTAGCCTGCCTAGTTTGAGAAGTCACCACCTCAGCAAGCATAGCAAAGGTCATACAGAATTCACCATTAGAGATAGGCACATCCATAGGCCCTTGAGGTGCTAGACGCTCCTTAGCCGGGGCTGGTCTGGCAGATCTACCATGAGGCATCTTCTGAAATAGAGCAAGGATACCATCAAGGTCAAGAACTAAACCAACTATTCACAACAAGACATAAGACATGAAGAAGTGAGATAATTCTTAAAACGTCGTCATAGCCTCCCAATCATAGGAATGGTGCACTTCACACCCATGATTAGGACTCTACTTGATATGGCATATTGGACTACGAGGGTCATTGATGATGTTCTTGCTCCAATAGGAAAGCGGTCGCTGTCAGTAATTAACCTAACCGAAGGTTAGGGTCGAATCCATAGGGAATATGGGGCTTGACTATAAAGATCCACTATCAATCATTTCAAGCAACGATTACTAAAATCTTTAAAGAACAAAAATAAAAACTAAACTAACTATGCGGGAAGACACTCACATTTAGGGACAACTTGGGAATTGTGTTCCCCATGATTCGTTGACTCAATTACCCTAGACAACACAACTCTAATTGAGAATTCGCATGCAGGATGGTAACTTATGTTCTTCCAACCCTCTTGTGAAGGTAAAGGTCGAAGTTCACCATGGCATGTGGTCGGCAACGATAGTGTGCCAACTACCCGTTATCCATTGTCCTAGTCAACCTCCCTTTGGTCAAGTTTGGTTGATTAGATGAGAACACATCAACGAATCCTGTCATTTACTTCCCTTTTCCTATTCGTCACTACCTTGGTCGAGATCGTGACAGTAGGCGGAGTTTGGTGTTGGCCACCACCAAACAACAATCAAAATGAAGGGAAATAAACAATACATGTAAAGCCCCAATCAAAGAAATGCACGAAGTCTAGGTTATTTCAAGTCAACTACTCATGGTTCCCACAATCCCAAGTTGTGAGTTCTTAGCTACTCATGGCTAAGGCAAAATCAACAACAATGCAAATTAGAAGACATAGTTGAGAGGTTACCCAAAAAAATGAAGAACAAGAACATCACAAGTTGTAAACCACAAGCTTGTGTTAATGGAGAATGAGTACACTATGTGTTTTTGCAATCTCCATAAGTGGGTCTTCAAATTAAAAAGGAGAATCTACACTAAACCCTAGAAAAACCCTAAGAATATTCAAGGGAGAATATTCAAAGTGTTCCCTATAGTATTAAATGTACCAGCTCCCTCAAGAAAAACCTATCATAAAATATTTATAGTACTTATAATTCAACCCTAAAAATTAAATAGAAACGACAGCTAACAGTAGGTACGTCCCACAAGTACGACTCGTATGGTGACCTACGAGTTGTAATCAGGGTCTTGTATCAGGCACTTTGCATTTTGTACTTGACTGTTATGACCTACTAGTACGAGTCGTTGCTTGGGCAATGACTAGTATGCTCATCTCGTAGTCTAGGCCTTTAGTTCTTGGTCCAATTACGAACCCACCTACACAAGTCGTAGTGAGACCTACGACTCGTACAGTGGCCTTGCAGGGTAGACCTCCACTTAGCAGATTTCTAATTTTTGTTTATTGTTTCTTGCTACAAGATAATCCTATGACTTGTAGCTTAGGCTACCACTCGTAGGACGGCTCGTATGTCCTACACTTCAGCAAAATCTGCAATTTTCTACCAAAATCATGCCAACCTATTTTTCTGCAATAACAACATAAAACCACATAAAAAACCATAAAAGGTCGTGTTAAGAACTCACAAGATCCCTTGTTTTAGGCTTCAAATGTATTTTATTTTGATAGCACATCAACACCCTCAACTTAGAACTGTTGCTTGTCCTCAAGCGACGACTTGATCTGAAGAGACAATGAGAAACATATAGTAGCTACTCTAATGACATATATATCCTTTAACTACAATTCAGGTACCCAACTCTCACTTTTAAAACCTGATTGAAAGCTACTAGGCAAACCAAAACATAAAGATGTATCCGACAATCCAACTGTGACAAATGAAGGAGTATTAGAAATCCACAATCACTGAATTAGTCATATGCTAATTATGCAGTGCAAATGCCCTCACAGAAAAGAAGTCCCTCTTTCTCATTCAAAGTGCATTAAAAATCATGGACTGTGCAAGCATTCTCACTCTCATGAATGAAATTCATGCAAAATAACTAATACCATAGGCTTGCCTTTATACTCAATTCTGAACTGATGACAAACTGAATGAGATCACGTTAGGACTTAATGGTTTATAACATAGGCTCATAGGGCATTGTATGGAATTTTCAGCAAGTAGTGACTAAAAGCTATCCTTGAACCATGTTTTGCAACCGTTTTACCTTCGTAACTCAACCATTTTCATTAAAACCTCCCTTATTCTTCCTTCAAGCTTTTCCCCAAGTGTTTTCTTTCTCTTTTTCAGTTGTGCGTCATTTTTGAACTCATTTTTGCTATATTCTTTAATCCAAGGAAACTTTTCTTTTTTTTTTCTTTCACCCGGCACATGACTTCTTCATTTCTTTCTTTCTTTCTTTCCCAACTAACCACCTCATTTCATTACTTTACCACAACAAGGGACACCCTCAACTTAGGCTTTTAGCCTCAATGAAGGTTCACATTTTCAAGGATAGACCAGAGCTAATATCAAGGTACTTTATAAAATAAGGCTAGGCTAGCTAGGTGTCAAGAAAGAATACGTACATGAAAAGCTTATACAATTGGAACAAGGGATAAACTATCACATTTGGCATAAACTATCACATTTGGTAGGTTATTTAGGCAAAAGTGAACTTTACTAACAGAACAATGGCCTAAGATCCTTTCCCAATCCAACAAAATCACCAATCCAATGTTGGAGTATTAAGGAAAGTTCTGAGTCCATACATAATGTATGAATGCGTCAAAATAAGCTCACACACACATGACATTGCATATACAATCAAGTATAGACTCACAGGTCATGCTTCAAGCATCAACTTGCCTTCTCATTATCAGAACAAACATTGCCAGATAATTACATACATGATTGCACTAACCAACAATCTCAAAAATGTTGAGGGTACCAAATTTTTAAAGCATTCAAAAAGCATTTAGAAACTATATTTATATGCCAAAAGACCATAACTACTATATATCTACAAATTATCTACACACATAAACATGCTGGTTCAATAAAAATTGAAATATCCACAATGGAAAAGAAGTACGATAAGAAAACCTTGGGATAAAAAATAGGGGAAGTAATGGACTTGAGGTTACTCAGACTTCACCCTAATCCATAACCTTCCACACCCCTCCAAAATAAGACACTTTGTCCTCAAAGTAAAGACATATTTTAAAAATAAATATCCAAACATATA
>JAPFFP010047128.1:0-10539 GCA_026153255.1 Solanum medicagineum | reverse complement strand
CAACGGCCTAGTCATACGCATTTCCTTTTTGCTTATAAGCATTGTTTATCTGTTCTATGGCATGTTAAAGGTAGAAATCATGCATAAAATGGATAGAACGAGCATAGTTATAGGTTGGTTCTCCCGAGCCTTATCGGCAACGGGCGCCGGTCTGCCCTACGGGAATTTGGGGCGTGACAATATTATTGTTTGAGATTAGATAGACGTGCCCGTTTACATCCCTTATGTCTTTCGCTAATTAATAGAGCTTATTGATTGAATGATTGTGATAAGCCCAAGTAGTTCGCCTGGGACTACCAATAGTCTTTGGGTGTCGGCCACGTCTTCGGTACCCTCCTAGGGCATGACATTACCAGGTATGTAAGGCTAACCAAAACATGGATTATGTTCTTCCGTGTGCCCCATAACCCAAATTGATGGAGTTCTAAGTAAATTCAGTCTCCCATGGATGGTTCTTAAAGATTTCTCTAAATTCTAATGTGTCTCTATATAGTTTTGCATGAATTATAGTTTTTATCAACTAAATGCTTGAATTAGATGATTTTGTTCTTAGTACATGAACCCTAGCATGAATGCTTATTATTTTTACATAGTTTACTTAAATGAGCATGCATGAGTATAATTTGAGCCTAAAGAGTCTATGGAGTCCTTAAATGTTTCAACTCTACTATTGTTTCCTAAATGCTATGAGTTAGAATGATACATGATAGAGTCTCTATGAGTCAAAAACTGAACCTTAAAAGGATATAACCAAAGAGTTGATAGCCGATATGATGAATTGAGTTGACAAATATCCAATGAGACTAGATGAATAATTTAACCATAGGGCTGATGTCTTATGAGCATATTGAGTCTTGGGAGGTGTATTGAGCACCGAATTGAGTAGGAGTAAGTCCAACTCGAACTCAATAACTACGTAGCCAGTGTAGGAGAGGATTGAGCCATAAAATTGGATGTTTCCTATTGTCCCAAAAAGAGGACTTGATGTTACCAATTTTAGATCCACTAATGGGATTTCCTGTAACCCTAACAAGATATTGGATGGATGTGACAATGACATAGCTTGGTTGTATCATCACTGATGTCACTCAACCCGACTACTCAAAGGGGTGATTGTCAACAGCATATTACCTAACAATGGAGGTTGAAGTCGAATCCCACAAGGAATAATGTGTTGGCGAATACGTGGAGCAAAGACCAAAGGCTACTAGATTTTGACTCGATGTGCTAGTAAAAGCAAGAACTTTAACTAAATTGGGGAGAAACTAAACTAACAATTACTCCTAAAAATAATTGGGTAAGGATTAATCAAGCGAGGGAGCAAGGATATGAGATATGAGAATTAGTTAAAACTCAATTGATCCATCACACTTAGCATCAAATTTATCCTATGTATAGGCTAGGTTGCTTGTAATAACCCTAGATAGGGAAATGATGTTTCGCAAGAGCCAACTATGGCCTCTTACGCGAGATGCTCAAAGACACACTTGGCTTGAACACCAAAAAGTAAAAACCCCAAGACCTTAGCCATTAAGTCCCTTTTGAGACTCTCAACTTATAAACCCATGACTATCATGCAATCTTCCCCATCAACTACACCCACTAGAGAAATAATTGAAAAACTAAACTAGATTCAAGGAGCTATCTCAAATCTAATTCGTACAAGAAGATATGCAAGAACCCACAAATCAATTCAAGCAATTAGAGCAATTTGGAAGAAACTTTCTTGATTTTGCAAGTAGATCATCAACTAAGCATGAAAGCAAGAAAAAATATCAATACCCATATATAAATCAACAACCAAACTTCAATTAAACCTACAAATTTAGCAATCAAGAACAAGGAAAGAAAGAGTGAGTGAAAGATAAATGTCACGACCCAAGCCTACGTCTAGACGTAACACAGCGAATGGGAAACCCAAAGTCAACCCAAACAAGCCTCTTAGCATATAATTTGCACATCCTTGGTTGCGGAACCATAATTTAACAATAAGCAAGCAACAAATAATTCTAAGGGGAAGTGGGACTTTGGACTCATGCTACGAGGATGTTATGGGAAAGGAATTTGCATGACTCATATAACAAGCAAGTACTAAGGAGAGGATAAGTAGGACTCAAGCTATGAGAAATAGAGACGTAGTACTTTCATCACTTTCCATCACTATCATTAGTGTCAAATAGCATCACATGAGGGATAGGGTCTAAGGGACAAGTTTCCATAAAATCTCAACATCAAATAATTGGTACTTAGTGTAGTACCCAATAACACCTCTAAGCATGAATAGGATAGGGGCCAAGACATGTTCAAGGCTCACCCTCAAACTAGAAAGTAAAGTAGAATGAAGTCTCAACATAAGTAAGATAGAAACCAAATATTGTCCCTGAACTAGAGGACTCACCAACTCTCTTCTTTCTCTGATCCAATGCTAACCACGTGGAGGATATCGATGAGTATCGGTCCCTGCATGGTTAAATCATGCAAACATAGAAGTATTCATCAGTACTTGGAATCTACTAGTATGTAGGTACGCAATGCATGACATGGAAATAAATAATAAAATGATTTATGCTAAGTCTTGTGATTAAAAAAAATGATACATTTTCAAAGGCATTAGTAAGTCGTAATCAAGCTAATATTATTTAAACATAAAGGAACACTTTAGCAAAAACATAGTAGGTTACATAGATGAACATAATCGAGAATAAGCAAATTATATAAACTTGGAATATATAGGTGATTTATTCTCTCCCCATAGAATATGGAATAATGCACATGAGAAATAAAGAACTTACTCTTACTATGTCCCATAAACTTCAATTAGTGAGAAGTACACGATGTCATACATAATTAAAGTATTAATATTCTTGGCTGAACAATACATCACTTTACATAAAAGACTATTTTATTATGCAAGGAACATTGATAATCATAATGGAGACTACCTTACACACTTATAGACATCATCATGTACTTTTAGGGGAAATACCATTTGCACTTGTGAAATAATGAATCATAGGAACTTTAAATCACCTTTGGACATAACATGAAGGAACCATTTAATTTATCATAAGAGAACCTCTTGGGAATATGAGGAGAACTTGAAAATATGTGATAAAATCATTTGAGTTCGTAAAACAGTGAGTTATATAAATTTGAAACACCATCAATAATAGTAAGCATATTTGGACATAATAATAAGGAACCATCACAAATCATCACAAGAGAATATCTTGGGGACATAAAGTAGACATGAACATCTTATGAGAAAATCATAGATCAAGAGCGACACATACCATAAAGCTTCGGGGAGTTCATAAAGATAGTGAGAGAGACCATAACCGTAAATCATGTGAACTAATCCATGGAGTCCCAATGTTTCCCCTACACCGGAAGAAAGGGGAAAGTCACTTGCCAAAGTGAACCTCCTAATGCCTATGTGGATCCACTAAGCCTCATATGAATCGGGTACTCGCCTCAAGCCCTTAGACTCGGATACTCGCCTCAAGCCCTCATATTTAGGGTACTCGCCTCTTAGGGATTGGGTAACGCCTCTAACCCATTTACCTATGGTGGCACATAGGTTTAGGACTTGAGTAATCGCCTCTAGTCCACTCGGTGATAGGTAGTCTCTCACAAGAGTAGGAAAATCATAGGTCATAGTATCAAATCATTTCAAGTCATGTGGGAGGGCAACTTTTCCAATCCCCAACCTATTGATATCATAAAGTCAAAGTCATAAGATAGCTCATTAACCATTCCTTAGATGGCAGATCCTCCACCACAATACATTCATTCATTAAATAGATGGAAGATCCTCTACCATCAACATTCATTCATAAGAAACTTTTCATAAGTCAATAATAAACATACAATGTCTCATAAGCCTTCATTCATCATTATTTAGAAATCATACTTCAAGACATATGGTGAAGATCATCAATTTAATCATTCTTGAACAACCCATTACAATTTGACATATCATCTTTCAAAACAGGGACATGGGGACATGAATTTCATCTCATACAATCCTCAACTTCATAGTATCTCATGGTATTACAATATTTATAGCTTTGAATATCATAAACTAGCTCATCAAACCATCACATCATAATATCAAATAAAGGGATTCATATCATTCATAACATTTATAACATTCTCATGAACTCATAGCATGCTTACTTTTTTGTCAACATTAACAACATTCATAAATCACATGTCCTACCATAAAGCCTTCATAACATAAGAGATTTGGCACATAACTTAGTCAAAATATGATGGGTATATGTATTTAAGTTTTAAATCATGCAATTCAAAGTATATAACATGAGAGGAATAAAAATAAAGTAATGTAAGAATCATTCAAACAACCCACCAACATAATTACAAAATCCCAATTTTGGTGTCATGAAAACCGTTCAAAAATTCAGAATATTTTCAAATCTTTCAAGATGTCATAGCTTACAAACCTTTAATATAATAAACATATCATAATGTCAATCATTAGTCAGAGCTCATGCATCAATAAATCAATAACCAACAATTTTTAACATATACATGTAATTGAGTGATAATAGAAAATACCCATAAAGAATTAGTCATTAGAATCAAAAAATTTGATAAAAATAATTCTGGAGCTCCATGAGTAGAAAAACTCATGGATGGAAGACCCGCATACCTTAAACTTGAGATTTTCTTGAAAGAAACTTCAAGAATATTTGGGCTTTACTTGGATTCTTGAATTCCAACAAAAAGAGTTCTTGGAAAAGCTTGAGATTGAATAGAAGATTTGAGAAGATTGGAGAGGGTTTTTGAGAGGTTTTTGGCGAGTTTTTAGGGCTAAAAATGACTAAAGAATGAGGAATTTTCATATATATTGGTATTGGGTTATCACCAAATTGCCTCCAAATGAAAAGGAAGGTTTTTCAGAATTTTTGAACTAGATCGCGACAAGTCTGCATTGTTGCCTGGTCGCAAACAACTACTGTTTTGTGAAATTCTACATGAATTTTGAGATATTCAAAAAATGTATCATAGGGCCTTTCCAAGCTACATTGAGGGGTGTTACAATAAATACAATTGAAGTCCACAGTCTTCAATCCACTCAAGAATTTGTAGAAAACTTGCTCTGAAGCCTTACCCTAAACTAAAATCTACACTAAGGTGTGTTCTTCTTCTCTAAGAATTGAATGAAGATTGTTGTATCAATGTATGTCTCAATGTATCAAGAATGAGGGTCAAGAGTGCATATATATGTGATTTTGGGACTGAAAATAGTGAATTTTCATAATGTCCCCGACGTTGTTACAACAGCCTTCTACGATCGCCCTCAGTATTTCGCTATCGCGGAAGTTGTATATCCTTAAGCTCCACTTTTGTGCCTGGGACTAGCGCGTTTGTGCTTCTCTACATGTCGCGACTCCACGATCGCGGGCCTGAAGGCTGCATTACAGAGTGTATCCATTGTCAGGTACCATTTTTTGTGCATTTCAGCTCATTTTGGCTCCAACTCATCTCTAATCTTCAATTCTTCTTAGCAAGGCTAAATATAAACTATATGTACCTGCAATATAAATTATTTATAGCATGACTAGCTTCAAGTTATAAGATTAATCAACACAAAATCATAAGGAAAGAGCAAGAAATGAGTGCAAGTCATGCAGTCATCAAGGTGAGGTATGGTTTACCTTGGCAAGTAGATCACTCCTTATCTGGTATGGAGGAAACATCAAGATTCCATGTAGTGGCTCGCAAGACTCTTAGGTGTTGGTTAAGGTCTACTCCCACATATGTATGTTATGCGATGAGATTATGTTTACCTTCCATGCATGTTTTGACTAAGGCATTGGTCATTCATATCATATTGAGCTTATTGCCTTTGTATATAATTATGCATCTTGACTATTATGGCTTATGACTTCTTTGTTGCATTGCATCCAGTGTACTTAGTACTTTCCAACTACATGATCTAACCATATAGGAACCGGAGCTACTATCCACCCACCTCCTCTTGGCTAGTACAACTTCTTGAAGACTTTGCTTGTGGTGAGTCCGTCATTCTGAGGGCAACATCCATTTTCTACCTTGCTTATGTTAATACATTGCCACTTCATTATTTACTTTTGAACGTGAGCTTGGGACATGTCTTGACCTCCGTCCCATTCATGACTAAAGATACTGTTGGATGGCATGTTATGTAAGACTACGCGACGTGTAACGACCCATTAGGTCGTTTAGAGTACTATGAATTTTTATTCCATAAAAGATTTATCCCGTAAAATTTTAATGGGTATTTTAGACTATTTGATAGCTACGGATATTTAAGTTTCAGGTAAATTTAGATAACTAGTTTAATTGGGGGACTAAAATTGATAACTTATTAAATATCTTATACCACTTAGCATATATATTGAAATTAGTTAGTAGGGTTTAATTCTTTTATATTAATTTTAAATAAACAAAATAAATAAAAAAGGAAAAAGAAAAGAGAATCTGGGAACGAAGGCGATGACGGCGAGGTGACAAACAGTAAGAGTGCTCTGGAAATGAATTTATTTCTGCAAAATAGCAAAACTCCGTTGTTTGGGTTTCTGGAAACAAAGGTTAAGAGAGCAAAAGCACAACAAGCTGCTCTTAACCTAATGTAATGGATGGGCATTTAGCACAAATTTAGCACATCACCCGGGCAGTAGAATTTGGCTATTATGGAAGCCAATGATCTATGAAGTAAATATTACTTTGGTAACATCACAGGTAATGCATTGTGAGGTAAAGCATAAAGGTACTGGTATGAATTTCAATATAACTATGGTTTATGGATTTAATGATCAAGCACAAAGGAAGGAGTTATGGAAAGATCTGAACTGTGTGCAAGCTACAATAAGGGGCATGGGAAGTGATGGGTGATTTTATTTGTATGGCAAACTGGAACGAAAGAATCGGCAGTCGAGTATCCTACTCTGAAATAAGAGATTTTAGGCAGTGCATAAGGGCTTGTGATCTCCATGATCTCAAATCCTCAGGAGCGTACTACAGTGGACAAATAAACACACTGATAACAGTAAAGTATATAGCAGAATTGATAGGGTACTGGTGAATTACGAATGGATCACGGAATTACCAGACTCTGAGGTACATTTTGGCACACCAGGATTGTTCAACCACTGTCCAGCCATTATAAAATGGGCTGGAGATCAAAGACGTACTCCTAGATTTAAATATTTCAACATGTGGAGTCTAGATCCTGAGTTTGTGAACAAAGTTAAAGCAAGCTGGAATGTACCTATAAAGGGTACAAGAATGTTTCAAATAGTGGGGAAGTTAAATCGGCTCAAAACAGTGCTCCGAAACCTGAACAAGGAACATTTTTCTGATGGGAAGAAGAAGGCGAAGGAAGCTTAAAACAATCTAGCCCATATGCCAATTGAAACTACAAAAGGATCCTATGAATGTGCAACTGATGGCTGAAGAAATGGAGAGTAGTAACGAGGTCAGAAAATGGACATTAGCGAGAAACAATTCTATGCACCAAAGAAGTAAATGCAAATGGCTGACATTTGGATTGTAACACACTATATAAAGTGGTATCCAAAGTTCTCTGTAACAGACTAAAGAAGGTGTTGCCCACTATTATATCGACGAACCAAAGTGCTTTCGTTGAGGGAAGAGCAATGGCCCAGAATGTCCTCATTTGTCAAGATCTAGTAAGGCTATATAATAGGAAAAATACTGGTTGTAGTCGTTTAATCAAAATTGATCTTCGAAAGGCATACGACTCTGTGGAATGGGAATTGTGAAAGAGATGCTACATGCTATGAATTTTCCATCTCTATTCATAAATTGGACGATCGAGTGCATTACAACAACTCAATACACCATTGCAATAAATGGAAGCCTCTATGGGGACATACAAGGATGGCGAGGATTGAGACAGGGAGATCCAATTTCTCCACTAATCTTCTAATTTGCACGGAATACTTCACTCGACTTATAAATGTCGTTGCTACACAGGAGAGATTTGAATATCATACACAATGTAAGAGTCTTAAACTAAATCATCTTTGTTTTGTAGATGATGTACTTATGTTTTGCAAAGGGGAATTCCAATCTATCTTATTGATGCTAAGAGCATTAAAAAGTTTCTCTATTGTATCTGGGCTGGAGACAAATGCAGCAAAATCAAATATATATGGAGTGAATATGACGTGTAGATGATGTTTGTGAGTTAACTGGATACCAAAAAGGGGCACTGCCTTTCAGGTACTTAGGGGTACCAATATTAGCAAGAAGGATATCTAAGATTGACTGTGAAACATTGGTGAATAAGATGACTGCAAAAGTACAAAGCTGGGGATCAAGACACTTATCACATGCTGGGAGAGTGTTACTTGTGAATGCTGTATTACTACACATTCATACTTGCTTGTCTGCTATGTTTGTGTTGCCAAAACAAGTATTGAAGGGCATAACTGAAGTATGCAGAAACTTCTTATGGTCTGGGAAGGTGTACACAAGTAGAGCCCCATTGGTGGCATGGGACTTGGTGTGTCGAACTAAAAAGGAAGGAGGATTAGGAATCACTGGTTGTCTGATATGGAATGAGGCTGCGGTAGCAAAATATGTGTGGAACATGGCTCAAAAGGAAGATAATCTATGGGTACGTTGGGTGAATCACATATACATCAAGGGAGCTGACTGGTGGCAATATGTTATTCCTAAAGATAGTTGTTGGTATTGGAAAAAGATTTGTCACATAAGAGATAGATTTATACCAGGATACAACCAAAATGGATGGCTCAAACCTGATGGTAAATACACGATAGCAAGCAGATACACTTGGAGGAGAAGTGAGATAGCAGAATGGCTGTGGTATAGATGGATTTGGGGTAGGGGAATTCTTCCGAAGCATAGGTTTATATGTTGGCTATCCTTACATGAGAGATTTCTCACAAAAGAGAGGTTGTATATAATGGGGATCTGCCAAGAGGACTAATGCCAATTATGTGGAGAAGTTCCTGAAACAGTGAAGCATATTTATTTCGAATGTCCCCATTCTCCAAAAAGTGCATACTGAAGCTACTTCAATGGTTGGGAAAAGGAACGAAACAATTGGATTACAAAGGAATATGGAGAAGGCTGGATAGATCCACAAAAGGCAGGGGATGCAGAGACTTGGTATTAGCAGCATTGGTATACAGGATATGGAAAGCACGTAACTCTTCCTTATGGGAGAAGAGCGTACCACCATCATGGCGGATCTTAGAACAAGTCAAGCAAGAATGTAGCATGTGTAAAACAATATTCTTGGATGGAAAACAGGGAAAATGGATAGACACTACTTAAATAAACTATACAGCTATGTAGTTTACTTGTGCTAATGTTTGTAAAGACAATCCTTGTTCTGGTGATTAATGCAATGTTATTTTTCTTCACAAAAAATAAAAATAAAAAATAGTAAGAGTGCTTGTGGTTCTTGATTAGTGGAGTAATTAATTAAGGTGCTATTTTCCTCTTTTCCTTTAATCCCTTTTTATCTATAACTTTGTTTTCCTTTAGTTGTACTTGTTAAGGAACATAGAAAATAACTAACGAATTTTCTAGTAGATGTAGGGGAATATAGGCTATCAATTAAATCCTGCAATGACTTTGAATGGTCTTTACATTGTATTAGTATGGTATTGTCCTGTAGGCAATCATTACAATTTTGAACATAATAGTGGGTACAATTTATTTGATATCTATAACTTGCTCTCTCTCGCTACAATTAGCTTTAGTTAATTTCCATTTCTAATTTTATTTTCTTATAAATTTTTATGATCACTTTATAATAAAAATTTTGATCTTAAAAGAGCATGTAATTTGGTTCCAAATAATAGAAAAGTACTGATGAAGAAAAAGTCAACTTGGTATGACAAAGGCAGATAGTTAGGTCACCATAATTGCAAATTCAATAATTTGATGGACTCTTAATACACAGAGTTTTTCTACTTAAGCAGTAGCAGTCCATATAATTTAAGTTTTGATATATCTAAATAGTTAATTAAATATGGAGAGTATTGTATTATGTGAACATCATTAGAGTTGTATTATTTGGATGAATTAAGACTTAAACCTAGTTTGAGATTTAGAAAATTAATTATAGAATTGGAAGAGTTTGTGGGTCTAGGCTAGATATATAGGAATATGAATGTTTATGGACTTGTTTTCTTATAGGGATTCTATATTTGATAGATTTGAAACGTTCGGATGTATTGGAGAAAGGGAAAGCACTGTGGATTAGCTCACTTGACTTTGGTTCTTCGATTTGAGGTAGGCTATGGTTTGTTCTATATAATAGAGAGACTCTTAATAGCGATTGATAGTCATTGAGTAATGTTGTGATATTTTTTGTGCACTTAATTGTTGTGATTTGGTTGACTAATATATTGTTGTGATTGGTCTACAATCCCAAGACCATGAAACTCACAATCTTGAACTTGATCTCTCAAAGTGATGCCTTGAATAAAGAAGGCTTGATGAAACATTGGTAATGAAGTGAGAAGT
>JAPFFP010047127.1:0-10541 GCA_026153255.1 Solanum medicagineum | reverse complement strand
CAAATTCCACTAATCCACTTAACTTATCATTAAAAGGCCACTACCTCCAATTCTCCCAATTGTACACTTATGCTTAGTTCAAAAATATACGGAGCCTAACAAAATGCCTCAGTCTCATTTTCCCTTAGTTTTTGCTTTATGATTATGTATAATACCTATGAATGCTAAGAGGCTTGTTTGAGGGTATCTCGGGGTCCTCATTTGTCGTGCTATACCTAGGGCCTAGCTTGGACAGTAACAACTTGTATCTGCATTATGAAAAGATGCAGCGTAGAATGATGTTAGTATGTGGAATATACAGTATGTAAGATGACTAAGTAGAACAATATACATCAAAGTACTCAAGAAGGAATAATACTCACTTCAACATCAAATATGATATACAAGTTTAAAAATAAGTAATATTTTCATCAATTATCAATATGCATATGCAACTAAGTAACATAATATATTTTTTCACCCTTAAGGAATTTCTCTAATCGGCAACCACCTATGAGCTAGTGATGATATAACGAACTGCTATCGTGCCACAACCATTCAATACCTTGACAGGGTAAATGATATAACATAAATTCATAGATCCATGTAAAAAGCCCTCAATGAGCCTAAGAAGTCACTCAAATTATCGATCACCATTTCATCCTACGCTAGCTATGTAGTTTATGAAATTTGAATTATGTATACTCTTACCCAACTCGATGTTAATACTTATCCCAAAATATGTGATCATATCTATCAAACACTTCAAATCATCTCATCAAGTCTCAATAGACCTTTCAAACTCAATCTCATCTCAAAATACCATCATTATGATCATTTTACATCAATACATATAATTTTTCAAAATTGTTTACATCGTCATCAAAATTCTTATTCAGAACGTCATTTGAACTTAATGCTCAATTTCACCAAAACTCAATTAAACATGCATTGCCTCAATTTTGAAAATAAAACTTTGTTTTATTCATGAAAACCATCAACTCAACATCATATAATGCATGGAAAAGCTATGAATCATCAACTCAATTAGGTTCATGAGAAAGTAACCATGAACAATAATTTCAATAATATGAGAAATAATAATAATCTCAATGCATAATTATATAGAATTCAATGGAAGAAGAATTAACTCAATCGTAATTCAAAAACTAGATTTTTGAATCAACTTAATACTCTATTAAAATGAAACCTAGACGTTGGAGACATGGATGAACTCAATTCAATGTTATGATAGTCTTATATACCTGAAAATATTGAAACTATACTCAAAATTAGAAGACCTCCGTAGAATGGCTTGAACCCAAGCTTGTTCTCTTCTTAAAGTTGCTCTCAAAGTATCCTAACAGACTATGAGGGAATGAGTACCATTGGGTATTAATTAAGAGTTTATTTTAATCTCAAAATGTTCAAGGTTTAATTAGAAAATGACTGGAAAAGACAAAAATAACCCTTATTAAAATCGACTGACTAAACCATGAGACCTCGTCTATGGTCGTGGTTCAATCTATGAGTCATAAAAGGTCCTCTCATAGAAGTTGAAGCTTTTTAAGGTTCGATCTATGACTAGGCATCTACATTTCATAGACCCATTTACAAGTCATATAACCCATTCATAGAACTAGACCTGAGCTAGACTTTTGAAACTTGGATCCACGATCACCTTTTATGGGTCAGGGACCCATTTATGGGTCCATCCTTCATGTTCATACATGAGATTCAGAGACTATGATTTTTAAGGATCAAACTGCGAAATCTACCTTGACGGGTCGTAGACCCTTTTTGTGAATAGTTGACAAACTTGGCCCTAGAAGTCAAGCTCTAGACTCTATGAGGTATGTTCAATGGCTTGTGGGTTGGCTCTTGTTTTGGGCTTGGTTCAACTCCTGGAGACAAGATCTATGAGACTTAACATATGGTTCGTAGACCCATCTATGGTCCATAGAGTGGGATCGTATGTCTCAGTTTTCAGTAGACTCAAAGTAGATTTCCTAGATTTTTTTACCTTCTAAGTTAGGATATTTTAGGGGGTTTTACATCTATTCCAAGATGAAGCTGACCATGTTTTTCACTTAAGGTTCGTGCTTCAGAGACTAAGAGAGGAGAAGTTATATGCCGAATTCTCTAAGTATGAATTTTGTCTTGAGTTTGTGGCTTTCTTGGGTCATATGGTGACCAACGATGATATTATTGTTGATCCAACTAAAGTTGTAGCAATTCATAATTAGGTGAGGCCCACTTCAATTACTAAGATTTAGAGTTTGACTGGGCTAGTGGGTTATTATCGCCGATTTGTTCAGGTTTTCTCCTTTATCACTACTCTATTGACTAGGCTTACTCAAAAGATTATGGCAGTTTAGTGGACATATTAGTGTAAGATGAGCTTTCAAAAGTGTAAAGAGTTAATGACTTTGGTACCTATACTAGCATTACTTAGGAAGGGTGTCACAGTTGTTATTTGGGTAAAGGTCTGGGTAGTGTGTTGATGTCGAAGGGAAGAGTCATAGCCTATGCTTCCTGACAACTGAAGGTGCACAAGAAGAGCTACCCTACTCAAAATTTTAACTAGCGGTGGTGGTCTTTTTCTTGAAGTTGTGGAGGCACTATCTCTATAGTGTGCATTATAAGATCTTCACTTATCATCATAGCCTCAAATATGTCTTTTCTTAGCCAAATTTGAACATGAAGCAGTGTAATGTGGTTGGAACTGTTGAATGATTATGACATCACCCTTCTTTATCATTAAAGAAAGGCTAATGTGGTAGTAGATGCTTCGAGTCAAAAAGCATCTACTATGGGTAGCTTCCTTTTTCTTAAGGAAAAGGAGAGACCTTTGGCATTAGAGGTTCATCCATTGGCTAGACAGTTGGTTCGAGTTGATATTCCACCAACTTATAGTGTTTTGGCCTTTATTAAAGCTAGGTCCACTCTAATAGATCGGATCTATTTCCACTGGTTTGATAATGACAAGTTGATGATGATTCAGGACAAAGTGTTTAAAGGGGAGGCCATGTCACTTCCTTTGATCTTGAGGAAGTTTTGTGGATGAATGATCATATTTATATGTCTAAAGTCAGTGATTGGGTGCATATGATATTATAAGAGGCTCATCGTGTAAAGTATTTTATTTGTCCGAAAGCGGCAAAGATGTTTTACGACTTGAAATAACACTATTTGGCGGTGTGGTATGAAGATGGACATCGTGGAATTTATGGCTATGTTTACAAGTAAAGTAATAGCACCAGAGGTTGACGAGTCCAATGAAGATGGTGCCTATTCTTGAGTAAAAGTGGAAGCGCATTACTATGGATTTATGACTAGATTACCCTTGGCATTAGGTAAGAATGACTCTATTTGGGTGATAGTTGATTGGTTGACCAGCTAGCTCATTTCACTCTAGTGAAGACTACCTACAATCCAAAGCATTTGGCTAGGATTTAACATATGTGAGATTTATTGATTGCAGGGAATATCTATTTTTATTGTCTCAAATCAGGGGTCATTTAGCGTTTCAACCTCAGACTAATAGCCAGTTTGAGCAAATAATTCTGGTGCTAGAGGACATGCTTTAGATGTGTGTAATTGATTTTTTGGTGCCCCATGGGGTCAACGCCTGCCTTTAGCAGAGTTTTCCTACAACAACAGTTATCATTCTAGCATTTTTAATATCTCCTTTTGAAGCGTTGTGTGATCGGAGGTGATCACTCATTGGTTGGTTTGGCTTGGTTATAGTAGATGCTTTGGATACTGATTAGCTTAAGGATGTTATGGAGTAGGTGCGTTTGGTTCAAAGTTGATTATTGGCAGTCTATAGTTGCCATAAGAGTTATTCCAATAGGAGAGTCCAGCCTTTAGAGTTTATGGAGGATGATTGTGCGTGGTTGAAGATATTGCCTGTGAAGGGTGTGATGAAGTTTAGGAAGAAGGCAAGTTCAGCCCAAGGTTCATTGGCCCATTTGAGATTTTGAGAAGGGTAGGAGAGGTAGCTTACGAGCTGGCCTTGCTGCCTAGTTTACTAAGTATACACCTGTGTTTCATGTTTTCATGCTTCACCAATATATATTCGACAAATCCTATGTCATTTCTTTTAACTCAATGGATTTGGGCATGGAGTTGACCTATGAGAAAGAGTCGATAGCTATTATCGACAGATAGGTACAAAAGCTTGGGACCAAGGGGATCACGTCAGTAAAGTTTTAGCGGCGGTATTGATCAATTGAAAAGGCAACTTGGGAGACTCAGTTTGACATGTGTGCTCAGTATCCCTTTCTTTTTTAGACTTCAGGTATGCTTTTGTACCTTATTTTCGAAGATGAACATAATTTTTAATGTTGGATGATATAATAATCCTGAACAAAGGTCATTTCTTATTTTTTTTAAAAAAAATTACTATTTATAGTTGCTTCGACATATACTTAGTTTATATGATTGATTTTGTGAATTTGATGAAAAGTTAATGAATTTGAGAGCTTTTTGGTTTTAAAGGCTTGAGTGATTTAAAAGTGATTTTTGGTAACAATTAGAGCTACGAGCCTCAAAATATCATTAGCTTCAGAATGTGGAAATTGGTCTAGAGGCGTAGTTGTTTTCAGGTTTGGAGTTGTTTTGTGGAATTGAGGTCCTAAGGTGGAAGTTTGAGTTGAATTGAATTAAGGTTTGACTTTGGTTATCATTTTGAGAGATGCTTGAATTAGATTTCTAATGATTTTATTGAATTCAGAAGGTGATTTAGGCGTACGAAGGGCTTTAGTATATTTTTCAAGAGTTCTAAGGGTGTTTTGATCTTTTTAAACCTTAAGCTCAAATTAGTTGTGACTAATCAAATTTTAGATCAAGGAGACCTTGATTTGAGTTTCGTTGATTCCATTGAGTCAGAAATGTTAAATTTAATAGGATAGCATGTACAGTTTATGTGTGCGGGGTTTTGAACAAATTTTAAGTGTTCGTTCATAGATTTTGAGTTTGAGATTTTGCTGATTACTAGTGTAAATACCCTACCTCTTCACGTTTGCATCTTTGAGGTTCGTATTCGTGATGCACCATCACCTTGTTCCCTGCGATCACAAAGGGTTTTGCCGCTATCACGGAGGGTGTTTCCACGATTGTGATGTCGCCTATTTTTGTTCTTCTTGATCGCGGGTGATGCCCCAGTGTTCACAATAAACATTTTTCTGGTTCTTCTCGATTGTGAAAATAAATAGCCCGCGAGAGCAAAAGATAAATCATGTATGAACAGTGTCAACTTCAGAAATTTTGCCTATTTTTCACATTTTATACCATTTTCAAATATTTGGAGCTTTGGGGAGGTAATTTTTTAAGCATTTCTTGGAGAGTATCTATGGAGTAAGTTTCCTCATCAATTTTAAATTCTATCAATTTTATGTTTCAAAAATATGTCAGAAACTCAAGATTTCACTATGGGTTTTTGGATTTTTCTTTCAAATGTTAAAATTAGTAATTTCATGATTTCGAACTTGATTTCTACTTGACGTTGATGAATTTTCAACCACGAACACCTCTTGACTTGAAGAGCTTGATTTTCAAATAAAATTTCAGCTTTACTCTTGCTGATTTTGAAGTGATTATTGGACGATTTTGACTTGGAATCTTAAACCTTGCAATATGTGTATTGATGAACTCTTTTTAACAAATTCTTTTCATTCTTGATAGTCAGGAATCATTTCAAAGTTCGTATTTGATGTTAAAACTACGACGATATATTTGAGTGTGATTTCGACATTCGAGATAGGTTTGACTATCCTTTTTTGAGAGTGTGATCGAGTAATTAATGTTCTTATGTCATAAGCTTTGAGATGGGACTGTATCACAATTTGGAGATTGTTGATTATATTGTATAGCCCGTGTGGGGGCCTTATTTGTTACTTTAGTTATTTTGTGAGCATATATTCCACGAGTTGCCTGTGATAATAGCTCGTAATACCATTTGGCTTGTAATACCGATAAATTTAGTTGTGGGTTATAGTACACTTTGAGAAATAAAATGTTTTCCAAATGATGTTCACTCATTTCAAATGAACTCTTTTTCATTGTTTACATATGAGGGTGATATCATGTTTTGATTGAGTTTTGAGGATTTCAAACCTTTTTATACATATCGAGATGATCATGACCTCCATGTGTATGTGTTGTGATACATTTATTCTCATTCATTGTATCATTTATCTTAGCAAGTTTAGAAACGTAGGAATTCCTTTTCAGAAAGAAAATAAGACACCTTTTAAAACTCATGATCATGAGCTAGGTGGCAAGAGGATGGGATATTGAGATTGTGATTTGATAGATGTACTGCGAGTCTCCTATGGGTTCTTGTCTAGTAGCATTAACTCGAGAATTGTATAAGATGGACTGTGCGACAGTCATGATCCCATTGTACCACCACATAAGTGATTGTTTCATCTCATTACATTATATGAAACTGATCTTTGAGTATCTGACTGTTGATGTTACATTGATCTAATGTGCTTACTTCATTCAACCATTCTATATTAATTAACGGCTCCGATGTTGGAGTGGAGCTTTTTTATATGCAGGTGAAAACATTTGTTAGTTTATTTTATAAGTTGTCAAACTTATTAAGTACATATGGATTGTATTCACTCTTACTTTTGTGTCATTTTTTATGCAGTTCTAGTTCCTAATAGCGGTTGATCAGCTCTACGGAATAGTTTATTCGGATTGGTGGTGAGATCCTGTGTTCCATATTATAATTAGTTCCATATGTTATGTCAGTCTTTACTATTATTCAAAGACTTATGTTGTACTTACCTTTTCAAGGATTATATTAGATGTTTTTTATATTTATGACACCAAGTTTTAGCAATGACCATCTTTGTATTTCTTTTCTTTTCAATTGCGGCCTGACTTTCCCTGTTGGGAGTCTCGTATGTGATATACTCTTTGACTTATTCATCAAGATAGATTTTGGGATGTATGCCATCATGATCTTAGCTTTGGGTCATGGCATGAAGTCCCAAATTCTTCAAAAATCTCAATGTGAAAATGTCATTTCATTATCTCATATTTTTAAATACAAAATTGATCCACGAGGTATAATTTGTAAAATAAAAGATATTTTTTTACGAGATTACCAAAGAAGTGACGAAATATTCACAAAATGTGAATATGATAATATAGTAAATAATGATATTGACCATGTTCAATTTTATTGAAGAGTAGCATACGAGAACTCAAATTCAATGTTACTTTTTTATTGAACTAAAGTTTAATCAATAAATATTATATTTTTTTTAAGAATAACTTTGTGATAGTGTATTGTAATTTTGTTATAAACCTTTACTTATATCATAAGATTGTATAAAGAATTAAGACAATTTTAATAGTTTTTACAACTTAGGAGGATTTTATGTTTATGAACAAGAAAATATAATCTAAAATCTAAATTGCATGTTCAAACAAAACTTTGCTTTTGGCTATAAGTCAAAAGTCATAGATTTCTGACTTATATCTATTGACTTATTTATTATTTTAATTTTAAAACTAATGTTTAAAAGCACTTTTTTATTTTATCTAAATACTAACAAAGTGCTTAAATATTATTTTAACTTAAAAATTATTAAAACAACTTAATCTTAATAGGGTCTTTAACTTTATCTCATATAATTTCATGTGATGATTTCATCTCAGATAACCAAATGAATCACAAAAGTAGCAAGATCTACAGTGGCACACCTCAAAATATGAGATCTCGCTATATATATATACACACACATTTCCAACAAATTACATACAAATATTATTTTTATAAATTACATAATTGAGACAAAGAATATTCACTTTTAACCAACTCATATTACAAAGATTTTATTTTTTTTAATGGCCAACTTTAAACCTTCACCAAATATGAGAGATCATTTTTGTTATTTTCTCTCTTTAATAGTACTACTAAAAAAAAAATATTAAAACTAAGGATTTGCTTGGAAAGTTATCTTAGTAATTAGATTTGATGTAATTTGTTGTAATACATTATTTGGCCTACTTGGTCGTTTTGTAATTATTTGGTTAACTAGTAATTGGGTATAATTGACAGAGAGTAATTATACTCTTCAATTCATAGGGGAGGCTGTGAATTGCTAGTTTTTATATGGTGTAATTATAAGCTGATTACTTATTAATTTCTTTCTTATTGCTATTTTTTGTTTAAATTTCTTTTTTATTTTTTCTATTTAAATTTTTTTATTTTTATTATTTCTAATATTATCTAAAATGTTTTTTTTTTAATTTCATACTATTTATATTTTATTTTATTTTTTCTCATTTTCAACATTTACTTCATGTGATTTCATGTATTTTTGTAATATTTATTTTATGTTTATCTTTTTCATTAGCATAATTTTGTTGATATTATAATTTTAAATCAATGTAGAATTCATTATCGAATAGGGTTATAGGATAAGGATTTTTTTAATTTTTTTAAAAAAATCATATTTATTTACATTATGTTGAAATTTGACACAAGAGTATCATATTAAAATCTTTTATTTTGAATTTACAGCTTAAGTTATATTTTCAAGTTAATTTGTTATAGGAATATTGACTTGATAATTTACATTATAAGCTATTTTTTAAGTTATACTAGATGGTTTATCTTTTTGTCTAATGTCTTAATAATTTTATGACCCTATATTTATAATATTAATCTTTTCATGATGTTCATAGAAATTTGTACTTTTAGTTTTCATTATCAATTTATTTAGAAAATACTGATTAAAATAATATAAATCAATTAATTTTTTATAATATTATCAGACTAGGGTCAAAAATACCGCTGAACTATTTGAAATAGAGCAAATATACCCCTCCGTTACGTTTTACCTCAAAAATACCCTCAATTAAATTTTTGGCTCAAAAATACCCCCTTAATTAATTTTTTGGCTCTAAAATACCCTTCTCTCTGACGAAAATAAAAAAGGCTTTAAAATACTATCGAACTATTGGAAATCGAGCAAAAATACACTTGGTTAGATTTTAGTTCAAAAACATCCCTCCCTCAAAATTTTATTTAAAAAAAGTACCCATCTCTCTAATAGAAATAACACCATGCATATTATGTGGACTAAAAAGTCATATGATTAGCCCACGTAAAACTTCATTTAGGCACCGGAGAGGTTTTCTTCTTAGATATTAAGTCCAACATTAGATTTTTAATGTCAAAATGGACTGTTATTTCACTTGCAAACGTCTAAAAAAGTCGATCACTATATGATAACATTTGATTCATCCCTGTTATAATCGTTGTTGTCACGCCCCGAGCCTACACCCTAGACATGGCCGACATTCGGGAACTATTTCTGGTTCCAAGCGAATCACTTGGCCTGGCTAACTACTCAGCGGAAGACTTAATAATAGTGGGAAAAATCATCAAAGCAATAAAATGATCTAAAACTGTCTGCACAACTGAATGAAAAGCTTCTTAAGCAATATCTGAATAAATTGAAAATTGAAATACTAAACACATGGTCTATGGAACCTCTACTAAATCTGTCAGAAAAAACTACTGAGACAGGCCCCAAGTAGCCATAACTGAAAAAAACTAAAATAACATAACATGAACCAAAGAGCCTCGGGCAGAAAAGAGACCTCACCACTGTCTGGAAGCTATCGAGTTCTCAAAGGAGCGGGTGCTGAGGAACTCGGTCACCTGCATCTGCATCATAAAACGATGCAGGTCCTAAGGATGTCAGTACGTGGTATGTACAAAATGTAAGATGGCCAAAACATTTAAACAGTATATCATAATGTTTCTTAAAAGATATAAACATAATCACAATTAAATATCCATAATCATAAAAGCAGGTATGCTGAAAGTAACATGCTGAAAACTGATAAGTAAATCTTAGTTTCTTAGCTTGGGGAGTTTCACAAACTGACAACTACCACTATGAGTTTCATGGTGATACAGCATCTTGCTCACACTATTAGAGTCGTCCCGTACTTTGCCGGGGTAGGGGACGAATAACTAGAGGAGTGGATCCATCCCAAACTGGGCCATCTCAGTGGTTAATGAGGAAGATACTATAGTACAATCCTATCCTATGCTGGATACATAGTTTATGAGCATGAGTGGTTTATTCTACTCTCACCCAAATCGGTGCTCAATATTACTCCCAAAATATTTTTATATAGCTCATAACCTTAAAAGAACGAATTCTAGAAATCTTATCTTTCAGGATGTAAAGACCTAGCCCAACACTATGAAGTATTGTCCGCTTTGGGGCGTTACGTGTCGCCGTCCCCCTCACAGTTTTGTCCCTTTGGGTTTACCCCAAAAGCGCCTCACAAGTTAGATATCAGACCCTCAACATATAGCCCAGGAACTCTCCCTTATTTTCCAATGTGGGATTCGCCTAAGTGAGCTATAGGCGTTACGTATCGCCATCCCTGCACTCACCCCCCCTTAGGGACTCAGCGTCCTCGCTGAGGTTTGCTCCACCACCGTACTAGCAGAGAGTCGGCTCTGATACCATCTGTAAAGACCTGGCCCAACACTGTGAAGTATTGTCCAC